>JAJOOE010021336.1:0-15541 GCA_036250405.1 Solanum raphanifolium
GATAACACAACTTTCTTCTTGGCTTTTATATTTTTGCATTATTTAAGTATCCTCATTTGTAATATCATCATAGAGTATGTTACTAACTCAATGATGGTCGTAGAATACCTAGTTCTCTCTAGTTCTTATTTTCTTCATGTTTATTAATTAGTAGAGGTTCATAACCTTATTAGGAATGGAAATGTAAGGCCTAGCCCCCCTTGCTTCTACTTATCCCTATTGAGAATTTTTATATCTTTTATATTAATAAAACACCACTTGATAGAGCTGCTGTGAAAAGTTGTAGACTAAAAAGAGCAAACTGATAGTTCCCTTCAAGAATGTGCTGGCTGAACTAGTCAAACTTAGAAGGGCAGCATAAATGGCTCAAGATGAGCATTTTATGGTAATGCCATCATTTTAGTGCAAATAAGAATTTCGACTTCCAGAAGATGATTTGTTTTCCAATGCAGCTTACTTACTTTGAATGCCGGTAGTTGTCCAGAAGGTTCTACAAGTGTCACTTAAGGCCATGCCCAACAATTGAGAAGTTAGCAACTCATGTTGCCTTTCTTCTCCTCTGTTTCATTTGCTCTAGTTATTAGCTAAGATTTTCAGTGCCAGCCAGAGGCGGATTTGAAGTTTGTTGGTTCTTATTATGATCTCAAATTAGTATATACTAGTCGTTGAGTTCTCAACCAATTATATAATGAGTTTCGTGATACCTCAATTATACTTCTGTAGTTGTGCTATTGCGAAAGCTTTCAGGTGATTGAAAGAATTTAGACTCTATATTGCTACAAAATCAGTTGTCTTAGTTAATACATCTCTGTCCAATTTTCTCAGTTATTTTACTTGACAAAAGTATGAATTACTGATTGATGATAATTTTTTTATGACAAAAGTTTCAATTTCTAAGGTGTTATATATATCCCTGTAAGGCACTTGGTGTCTTCATTGGAGTTTTGCTCCACTATTATCTTAAATAAGTGTAGTTTTTCATGTTCAATTGAATATTGATATTTTATACCATAGATAGCGGTCTAAGTCACTAGTGGTCTTGCAATCCAACATCTCTCCTGCGGAAAATTGTAGTGTGAATGAATCAATATCTATACACAATCCAAGAGGCACATCTGGGTCACTCATTACATAAAAAATGATCATTAGTTAATTGCCGCTAAATATGTATTTTTAGCGGCAATTAACACTCTTTGTATATGTCCCTAAAGCCTTTAGTGACATTGGTTCTAATGGCAGTTAACCAATGCCGCTAAAGACTTTGGCACTCTTTATTAATGTCAATATTTATTGCCGCTAAAAGTTGTTTTTGTTTTAGTGAATCCTCCTAGTCATATGAAACTGAAATGTTATTGCTATGTGTGTCACATGGAGAAGCTTAACAAGCCTTGCAAGAATTCATCCTGGCTTTCGAGACTCTTTCATACATCTCCAACAATTTCTTCCACTTCTCAAAGCCTACCAGAATGGTGTTGATGCTCCTAATACACCCCTCAATTAATATGGAGTTTTCACATAAAATAGATAGGTCTTTTTTGATAGTCATACAAACAATAAGTTTTTGTCCAAGTACGGTATGATTGCTAGATTCTATTGCTCCAAATAGTTAGTTCTAGACTCCGAAGGAAACAATCAATAATTGTTAGATACTATTACTATGAATAGTTAGTTCAAGATTCCGAAGGAAACAAATAATCTACTAACTGTTGGGACGGAAAACATTATATGAACGATCACAAGTAAAGGTAATAGCAACAACATAAAAGGGAAGTCTGGTGCACTAAACCAAGGGATTTATTTTTCCTTACCAGAAGAAGGACTTACTCTAATACCCAAATTTTACTTCTGATGCTAATTTTTTCATCTTTATATTTCCAGTGGACTTTTCACCTCAACAATCCAGCAATCCGAAAACCTGTGCAAATAGACTATTGGGTCCGAACCTTCTGGTAACTCTTTTTTTGTTAACGTCGATTGTCTATCAATTCTCTCTTAGGAAAGGACGGGAACATACTCTTCTCCTTTTGCCTAAAATCTTCTCCTAGTGAGCTCGTGCGTGAAATGGGATAATGTTAGGTTTTTATCTTGAACATTGTTGTGAGTATAACCGTCTTTGTAGAAGTATTTGCTATCGCCTCACATAAATGAAATTGATATCTATCGTCTAATTGGACAGTAGATGTATCCCCACCCCTGTTTTGGAATTTTGATCTCTTGACCATCGACCTATCCGTTCAGGGTTAAACACATGTTTCTTTTCCCTCACATACATAACAATTGATACGGGATAGGACATTTAGTGTCAGTAAGATCAAATGATTTTGAATAGCATTCTAAGTTATACACATTGATGGTGCAAAGAAACTCTTTCCAAACTATAATATAAGTCTTGACATGGAGAGTTACGATTGTACTAGATCAACATATCCTGATACTTTTTGCTGTCAGTACTACAGAAATCCCAGAACCACATTAGCACTATAATAATATGGAATTAAAAAACAAGTACCAAAAGGGGATTGCACAGACTAAATTGGGAATTTCAAAAATCATCATACTCCATATTGCAAATATTCCATTCTTCAGTTATTAAAACTATATGAAAGAGTACTACTAGCAAAAACACTATGGTATGTTGTTTTTGTCCTAATTTTTTGGATCTTTCACTAATGGCGAACCTGAGAAAGTAATTTGAACATTAAACTTGAAGATCTAGGATCCCAATATAGCCCAATTTCATCACCAATGCCCAATCCGTGATTATTGAACAATTCGATGCAGGAATGAGATAAGTCATCGTTGTACAACTTCCTTAAGAAAACACTTCCATCTTCATATTTCTTAGGGATATTCTCCTCAGTTACATCCGACATGTCAACATGCACAGCACACCCATTCTTAGTTGAATAACGATGGAAACTTAGAACTTCTGAAAATGACATAATTGTAATACATTTCTTGATCAAACTATAGGATTTACAAGAGAATATTGACAAGGATTAAGAGTCCTTATTGTCTGTTGATTTTAAGCTAGTGATTGTTAGCCATAATTGGAGATCCCTGATTTAGGGAGAACTCTTATTTGGGGTTGATAAGTAAGGTAAAGTCAACATCCTCCCTCAAACTAATGATGAGTATCACAAAGCATGAGTTTGGACAAAAGATAATTGTGTGTACTTCTTAACATGACCTTTGTAAATCAATCAGCCAGTTGATCTTTAGAGGATATATATACTTCAGGTTAATACTCTGATCTTCAAACAGTTCTCTTATGTAGTGATAGTCTACATTTATGTGCTTGGTATTTTCATTATCAACGGCGTTGGTTTCTATTCTGAATGCACTAGTAATTTCTCCATACAATGTGGTTGATGCTTCCTTTTTGATGTCTAGTTTTGATAACAACCTTCGTAGCCAAATAATTTAGATCATGCAGCATACATACTTTTATACTGTGCTTTTATAGATAATTTTGATGTTTGAGGTTGTTTCTTGCACTTCTAAGAGATCATACACGAGCCGAGCATCATGCACCAACCTATAGTGGATTGTCTTGAGTTAGGGAATCCTGCCCAATCTGCATCAGTGTATCCTACTATGACCAAAGATGAAGATGATGGGAATAAGAGACTTCGATTCACAGTACCTCTTATGTATCTAATAACCCTGAGTAAAGCTATGTAGTGTATCTTGTAAGGCTTTGTAACAAATTGACTTAACACCTGTACCGCATAAGAAATATCAGGATGACTCATAGTAAGATATATAAGTGACCCAACTAGAAGTCTATACAATGTCTGATCACCATATATCTCTCCTTCCTTTTTTTTTTGTATTTTGTATTTGCTTCCATTGGAGTATGGACCTTTTTATGAACCATATGATTAGCTAATTGAACTAGATCTTCGGCATACTTTTTTTGACTCAACCATATGATTTCTTTTCCATAACACCCAAAAAAAATCGTTAGCTTTCTTAGGTCCTTCATCTTGAACGAGGAGTGTAGCATATTTTTCAACTGAGAGATTCAGACTTCATCGTTTCCTCTGATAATCATATCATCCACATAAAGGAGAAGAATAGTCATACTTGAGGTAGATTGACGTAAAACTAATGAGTAATCTGAGATGCTCTGAATAAAATCAACACCTAGGATTGTAGTGCGGAACTTTTCAAACCAAGAGCGCGGAGCTTGTTTAAATCCATAGAGATATTTCTTAAGATGACACACCTGATTTAGATTAAATAATTTGTAAACTGGTGGTAGATTCATGTTGACAACTTCTTGCAAGTCTCCATGCAAGAAAGCATTCTTGACATCCATTTGATATAACTTCCAACCTTCTAAAGCTACCAATATATGTATTGTCGTCATCTTAGCCACTGGAGCAAATGTTTCATCGTAGTCGATTCCATATTCCTACTTTATCCTTGAGCTACCAATCTTGCCTTGTATCGATCTAGGGATCCATCAGATTTTATCTTGATTGAGTACACCCATCTACTTCCAATAATTGTTGCATTTGTTGGTGTTGGAATTAATGCATTCACACCTTGATGTTTAGTCTTCCAATATTGTCTTTTAGTTTCTCGAGAAGTCTTTTAGGTGTTTGTAATACATGTATCTAATAAATTGTGATACATATATGTAGTTATTTGTGCAAGACCTTTGATTTTACATTTTATTAGTATAAATAGAGATGTAATAGATGATTATAATCATCTCAAGCGGCAATAAGTAGACTATATAAAACTTTAACATTCTCTAAAGAAAGCATTCCCCTTCTATATTTCCTACAAATTGGTATCAAGAGTAGGTTTTCGTTCTTAATTTGTGGTTAGGTGAAGAAAGAAATATGGCATCCAAAACAAATGAAGGTGCTGATTCTTCAGTTGTTCTTACTCTATTTTTTGATGGAAATGATTTTGAATATTGGAAGACAAGTATGAGAACACAGTTGAAAGCTGAAGGTTTGTGGACTATTGTTGTAAATGGCTATGAAGAGCCAAAACATGATGGCGAACTTTCAGTAGTAGAGATGAAAATTTTTGAGGCTAAATATCATCAAGATGCAAAAGCCTTGAGCAAAATCCAAATGGGAGTTTCAAGAGCATATTTGCAAAAAAATTGCTAGTTGTGAGACTGCAAAGGAAGCTTGGGAGTCTCTAGAAACAGAGGTGTATGGTGACGAAAAGGTACACACTATAAATCTTCAAACTCTTAGAAGAGAGTTTCAAACCTTGAAGATAATAGAATCTGAAAAAATAGATGAATATTGCACAAGAGTCATGAATATAGTTAATGAACTGAGAAATCACAGTGATACAATTTCTAACCAACAAGTTGTGGAAAAGATTCTAGTTAGTATCACAGAGAAATATGAATATATTGTTGCTATCACCGAGGAGACGAAAGATCTTTCTACGTTTTCCATTAAAGATCTTGTTGGATCATTTCGTGCACACGAGAAGCGAAGATTTTTTAATGAAGATCAACCCAAAGTGACAACTTTCTAGTCTAGAACCAATGAGAATTCTCAAAATTTCTCAAAATATCAACAAAAGAAGAATTACTATCCAAAAAAAGAAGTAGGAGCATGATGATTATTCTAAGAAGGTTGAAGAAAAATGTAAGAAAAGTACTAGTCTTTTTTGTAAAATTTGCAAAAGGACTAATCACAATGCAAAAGAATGTTGGCACAAAGTCAAGCCACAATGTAACTTTTGCAAAAATTTGGCCACATTAAGAAGGATTGCTGGCACAAGCAACAGGAGCAAGTATTTTTTTGCAAAAAATAGGAGGAAGAAAGGGAAGAAAACCTTTTCTTTGCTTCTCAATCTGATGTTTAAAAAAAAACCAATGAATAGTATGTTGATTGCGGTGGTAGAAATCACATGAATAGAGATGAAAAACCATTGCTCTCAATTAATAGTAGCATCACTACTAAAGTGAAAATGGGGAATGGAGCCTTATTTGGTGCAAAAGGTAAAGGTACCATTTTGATCAACATAAAAGGGAGCGGTAAGCAAATTCATGAAGTGCTTTATGTTCCTGACTTGGAAGAAAATTTACTTAGTGTTGGTCAATTCATAGAAAATGGTTATTCTCTTGTGTTTATAGATAATTATTGCAAGATTTATGATAAAATTGAGCCAAATCAAGTCATTGTTGAAGTAGAGATGATAAAAATAAAATTCATTTATAATTTCATTACAATGCATTGAAAACTGAAGTTGTAGATGATTCATGGCTTTGGCACAAAATATTTTGTCACTTGAATTTTTATGGTTTGAAACTTCTCTAGAAAAAAGACATCATTCAAAACCCTCCTGAAATATATATAGAGATTAAGGTAGAGAATACTTCTATCATATCTTTAGATGTGTCAAAGCAAGAAGAGGATGAGGAAGAGGATGATGTCCCTCAAAGGGGAGAAATATCAGGTTGTGATGATGATGAACCACCTCCAAGAGGAACAAAACTGTTAAGTGAAATTTATCGAAGATGCAACTTTGCCAGTGTTGAGCCAGAAAATTATGAGGAGGTAATAAAGCATGATGTTTGGAAGAAAACCTTGGCAGAAAAAATTCAGATGATTGAGAAAAATAATACTTGGGAGTGTGTGACTATACCTAAAGAAAGAGAAGTTGTAAGTCTAATATTAATTTACAAAACCAAACTCAATAAAAAATTAGATATTCAAAAGTACAGGAGAAAGGAGAAATTAAGTTGCAACTATTGTTAGACAGGAGAACAACTTGCTGACATCTTGATGTTTAGTCTTCCAATATTGTCTTTTAGTTTTTTAAGAAGTCTTTTAGGAGTTTGTAATACATGTATCTAATCAATTGTGATACATATATCTAGTTATTTGTGCAAGACTTTTGATTTTACATTTGATTAGTATAAATAGAGATGTAATATATGATTATAATCATCTCAAGCGGCCTTAAGTAGCTTATATAAAACTTGAGCATTCTCTAAAGAAAGCATTCCCCTTTTATATTTCCTACAGTTGGTCTATCCACCATAACCCATGTATCATTTTCCTCAAGGGCAACTAATTCTTCATGCATTACATCTTCCCAAGATTTTTTACCACTAGCCTTCATGTAAGAATTTGGCACAACTATAGAATTTAAGGTTGTTAGTAAGGCATAAGATCGCCCATATTCACTTGTTGAGTATCCATATTGATCTGGAGGAGGAGCATGACGAGAAGATCGTATAATGGGGTCAATCATATTTCGATGTGTAGGAGAAGGTTGGTGATTAAGGTTTAATGAAGCATTATATATGGTAGTTTGATGAGGTAAAGGATTAGTATTTACTGAATTAGTATCATTATTAAAAAAAGGATCAAAGTCATAAGCAGTACCTGTTGTGGCGGAGGACATGTTCGAAGATGGACCAGAGGCTAGGTGGCTATGGGAAGAAGAAGCATGAGTAAGAAATTTTTTTCAAGAAAGATATAGTAGAAAATTGTGAGTCTTTGTTATCATAAATAAAAGAGTTCTCAAAGAAGATAACATGTCGAGAAATACTCAATAAACGATGAGTTGAACCCCAAAAAAAAAACAGTTAACAACTTTTGAAGATGATTAATGACGTTCATGATCTGGAAGAATAACAAAGCAAACACAACCAAATACTTTAAGATGTGAATAGTCGGGCAACTTTTTGAAAAGAAGAAAATATGGACAATTTTATTTCATAACCGAGGATGATTGTCTATTTATAAGATAAATAGATGCTTCGTTTGCTTCAACCCAAAATATTTTTCAAACATGTGAAGTATTAATAAGAGTTAAGGTAGTTTCAACAATATGTCTATTCTTACGTTCCACCACACCGTTTTGTTATGTTGTATAAGGACAAGAACGCTGATGAATAATTCCTTTTTCTTGAAAAAAATAGTGAGGTTTGTATTGACATACTCTCCTCCCGAATTTGAACGAAAAATCTTGATCTTTTTCTCAAATGGGGTTTCTATAAGGTTATAAATTTTTAGACAATGTTCTGTATCACAGATTTATTTTTCTAAAAGAAAACCCATGTATAGCGATATGTGTGATCAATGAATAAGATGAAATACTCGTATCCCATAGGAGATACAATTGGAGAAGGTCCCCAAACATCGATATGAATTAAATCAAAAGGAGTAGAATAAGTAATACTGCTTGATTGAAAAGGAAGTTTATGACTCTTTGATTTTGCACAACTTTCACAAGGTAATTTAGAGGGAAAAGTCAATGAGTGTTTACTCAACAAATTACAATATTTCAACATAAAATTCAAATGAGAAGTGTGTGGATGGACTAAACGGAGATGCCACAAGTTCCATAATTTATTTGAAAACTGAATATCTTTATTTGAAGATGAAAGAGAACATTAAAGAAGTTTGGTGTCCACAGATTGAAGAAGAAATAGCCTGCCAACCTTACGTCCCCTGGCCATCATTTCCCATGTCAATATGTTCTGAATAACAAAACCATTAGGAGAAAAATAGACCAAAAAATTTTATTCTACAAGTTGCCCAACAGATAAGAGATTCACACTAAGTTTTGGTACACTAAGAACTTTTGAAAATGGTTTAATGGAGCCAATACCTAATGTAGATAAAATGTAGCCATTGCTGTAACAATTACATGTCTAGAACATGGTTTAGATAGATCAGAGAAAAGTTTTTGATTTCCTGTAGTATGAATAGATGCAGCAGAATCAATATGTCATACCATTGAATTTGAAATTTTAGTCTTACATGGATATGTAGTAGTCATAGCTGAAGAGATTGCATTAGGAAGAGCAACCACCAACGATTCTTGTATCATCTTGTAGATATCATCGCGATCAAGCAATATTGGTGTTTGATGTGCCTTTAAGCTTGGTGTTTCTTGTGTACCAACATCCCTTGCTATCGCTTGGAAGGTTTTATGAGGAGTTGAGCGTTTTTCAGGACCAAATTTCTTGCGACATTTCAGATTAATATGACCATCTTTCTTACAATAGTTGTAATAGTTCCACTTTTTGCAATGAGAAATAACATGCCCTGTTACCTTGATATGATAGCACTGAACAGGCTTGTTGGAGTTGCCTGAGAAAGATGAATTTCTATATGCAGCCATGGAAGTGTCCATGGTAAGGGAGTTCTCCATAGAAGCTTGAGAACTTAATCAAGTTTCTTCTCGAAGAACTTCACAAACTACCACATCCAAAGCTGGTATTTTTTCCTGTTAAGAATATTAGCACGCAAATATGTAAACTCAGGCCTGAGTTTCATTAGAAATTGTACTATCCTTGTCCTCTTCATTGTAACCATGAAGTCCTTCAAAGTTCAATCCGTCCACGGGATACAGGCAGCAAAAACCTGATCTTGCTCTGCCTATAATGTGAGTAATACAGAACAAAAACAACAAACATTTTTCTCACCTTGTGTAGATTCCGCAAGTAGTCTTTCTAATTCTAATTATTTGGCCAGATTTTGTTGGTTACCAAGTGTATGTAGATGACTCCACATTTTTTATGCTTTCTCAAACGATGTCAGTTCCATAGCTATATCAACAGAGACGGAATTGACTAGCCATGTGATAACTTTTCCATAGTCAGCCTCCCAAGCTTCTTTTTCTTTATCTTCTGCGGGTACATCCTTTGATCCATCTAGAATTCCAAGGAGGCCCTTGGCTCTAATGAAAGCTTTGAAATGGAACTCAACAATTAAAAAGTTATGACCATCAAATTTTGTTGACAAGGTATCTCGTGAATCAATCGAAAAGTTATGACCATCAAATTTTGTTGACAAGGTATCTGGTAAATCAATCGAAAAAAACAAGGCTCTTGATACTAAGTTGAATAATGATGGAAACTTAGAACTTCTTAAAATGAAAGAATTGTACTATGTTTTCTTGATCAAACTGTAGGATTAATAATAGATATATATAAGGATTAAGAGTCATAATTGTCTGTTGATTTTAAGAAAGTGATTGTTAGCCATAATGGGAGATCCCTTATTTAGCGAGATTTCTGATTTGGGGTTGATGTGGTGCTAATAAATAAGGTAAAGTCAGCATTCTCAAAACTTTTGGCCATGTCCATCATCAAGTATAGAATAATTTACTCAAACATCTCGAAAAATGGAATCATCGGCATTTCTACTACAATCTTGTCAGGGGTAATCCTTTTCTTGATCTTCCATGAATTATCCAAATCAATTTCTGGGGTAGGGTAGAAGTCCCTTATCTCCACTAGTTCTCAGTCACTACATGAGAAGTTGGGAGTTGTTAAACAAAAGAATATTTGTAGAAGAATGTTGCCATGATAAACTGTTGGATGTCAGAGAAGGAATATCACAAGAAGGGATGTCATTTGAGGTGCTTAAACATCTGGACGGATGCAAAAGATCTCCGTTCATCATTTTCATACCTCTTGAATCTAGAAAGTCTGGTGGTTGATGTGCCCAAGGATGTTATACATCATGAAAAATTGTTCCTTCTTTTGGCACGTAATGGAGCACTTACCAGGGAGGTATCCATTCTTGTTTGCAACTTAGAGGAGATATCAATTAGTGGAGAAAACTAGCGAAATAAACTTTGTAACAGTAGAATTACTAAAAACTCTGGTGGTGAATAACATATCAAACACTTTACTATAACCTAGTATTTGGTGACTGGCAAAGCTACGACATATGTGAATTGATGATTATTTTGTCTTTAAATTAAATGTGTTATAAGTGGACACAAAGTTAGAGAAATTGAGGAATCTTTTCCCATGCACGAGGAATTAGAAATATTATGGAGATCCCAAACAGTATTGCTTCATTAAAGTCAATCACACTATACGGAAGCCATCAACTTAAAGATTTAGCCCTATGATTAAGGAATATGTTGCATATATGATGGGAGAAGACAAACTTGGGGTAATCCTCTACAAGTCAGTTTGTGCGTGAAATGGGGTCCTTATTTAGGTCATGTTAGGTCCTTATTTTCAAGCATTTGTTGTGAGTATATCAACTTTGGAAGAATGACCATTAAAACTTTGCCTTTTGTGACATCTTTATATTTACTCACAATCTCCATAGAATCTTCTTGCAACATTTATTGCAGTCACTAGCCCATAAAATAGTATAACAGACACCGTCTCTTTGATGTTATTGTGCATATTTTGTTAGGTGAACCATGGAGAACTACAATGACTAGTGCTAATGCAAACACATGGTTAGTAGAATTTAAGTACAAAACAAATTCAGGTTGGCAAAATCGAGGTGTGAAGATGATTGATGATATTAGAAAATTCATGTAAAAATGCAGAAAAGGTTGTATCAAAAGAAATATACAAACTGAGAAAGAATGTGCTTGTTGTAAGACCTTTCAAGAACAATAGTACAAAATGTTTTGGAAAAACTGTGATAAAAAAACTCGATTTATAACAAGAACCTTTTATATTTGTGAATGCTAACAAAAGATGGGAGGAAACCAGATTTGTTTCTTAAATTGTTTCCTTCAACGATGAAGATGGTTTATATTCATTTATACACAAAGATCTATGATATGAGTCATATGAATACTGTTGTTAGTTTAACTTATGCTGCAAAAATCTGCAGAGCTACCTAAGAGTTCCCCTCGATTACGCAGAAAAATGGAAACAAAGACATGAATGAATGTAGACTTATTCTTGTGCTAATGTTTTAAAGAATTTAGACCCTATATTACATTGTTACAAATTCAATTTTGTCTTATGTTAATACATCTCTAGTGTTCAATTTAGAAATCATATTCCTCTACTCAAACATGCCCCGATACTTTGTACTCTTATTTGCTATATATGGATATCATATATACTGCACTCTATTCTACGGAATCCATCAACTTAAAAATTTACATGCACGAGGAATTAAAAATTTATGGAGATTCCAAACAATATTGCTTCATTAAAGTCAATCTATATGGAAAGCGACTCTCACCGCATACGGTTCGCACAAAGACTCCAAAATCCATCCCGATCCTTTTCTTCCTCCTCTCCATCAACTTAAAGATTCAGCCATGATTAAGGAATATGTTGTAGATATGATGGGAGAAGACAAGGTTGTGGTAATCTTCCACAAGTGAGTTTGTGTGTGAAATGAGATCCTTATTTAGGTCATGTTAGGTCCTTATTTCCAGGAATTTGCTACGAGTATATGAACTTCGGCAGAATTATCATAAAAACTTTGCCTTTTGTTACATCTTTACATTACTCACAATCTCCATAAAATCTACTTGCTGCATTTATTGTAGTCACTAGCCTATAAAACAACAAAATGGACATAGTCTCTTTGATGTTACTGTGCATAGTCTGTTAGATGAACCGTGGAGAACGACATTGACTAATGCTAATGCAGACACTTGGTTACTAGAATTCAAGTACAAAATAAATTGAGATCAGCAAAATCAAGGTGTGAAGACTATCAATGATATCAACATATTCAAGTAAAAATGCAGAAAAGGTTCTATCAAAAGATATATCCAAACTAAGAAAGAATGTGCTTCCTTTAAGACCTTTCAAGAATGATAGTACAAGATATTTTGGAAAACTGTGACCGAACAGCTAGAGCTATCACAAGGACCTTCTATATTTGTTAATACTAACAAAAGATGGGAGGCAACAATATTTTTTTCTTCAATTGTTTCTTTCAACGATGAAGATGGTTTATGTTCATTTCTACACAAAGATCTAAGATATGAGTCAAATGACTACTATTGTTACTTTAACTTATGCTGCGAAAAATTGCAGACTAAAAAGAGCTAGCTGAGAGTTCCTTTCGACCAAACATAGAAGGGCAGCATAAATGGCTCAAGAAGAGCATTCTATGCTAAGGTTATGCATCTCTCTCTAAAGGCCATTCCCAACAGTTAAGAAGCCAACAACTCGTGTTTCGATTATGTAGAAAAATGGAAACAAAGACTTGAATGAATTCATTATTATAAAATTAGTTGTCTTAAGTTAATAAATCTATGTTCAATTTAGCAATCAAGTTCCTCTATCCAAACATGCCCTAATACTTTGTACTCTTATTTTATATAGATATCTTTTATACTGCACTCTATTAAGCCCTGATGATTAAGGGGGTCCTTAATTAGGTCATGTTAGGTCCTTATTTCTTGGCATTTTCGGTAAGTATATCAATTTATTTCTCACATTAGGCTCCTTTGTAGTGAGGAGCATACATAAGAAAGGTTGACAAAGAACATCAAAGCTACTAAACTATTGCATGAACTTAAAAGAACACTATAATTATAGGGAATGAAAACACAAGTACAAAAAGGGATAGCATATATGTTATTTCTGGTCCTAAATTATTGGATCTTTCCACAAAGAGACAACCTGAGAAAGAAATTTGAACACTAGAGTTGAAGATGTAGGATCCCAATATAGCCCAATTTCATCACCTTCACCCAATCTGCGACCCTTGAACAATTCGATGGACCAAAGAGAAAAATCATCACTGAACAACTTCCTGAACCAAACACTTTCCCCTTCATACTTTTTAGGGATATTCTCCTCAGTTACATCCCACATGTCAACACACACCTTGTAGCCATTCTCCAAACTTTTGGCCACGTCCAAAGTCTAGTAACGAAGGATGTACTCAAACATCTCGAAAAATGGAATCATCAGCATTCCTACAATGATCTCATCATGGGTAATGTGTAGTAGGTGGTATTGTGGTAGGTGAGGTATTAACTAGCCAGATTTTATTATAATATTCTTTTTTCAACGGTGTTAATCTTGATATATCTTTAATATTATTTATGATATATTCTATCATGCAGGTTTTCATTTTCAATTATTCCTTCCTATCATATTCATAATTGATTAAATTTATATTAGATTATTATGAACTAGATTATCTGTTTATCATATTCTCCTGTCACTACTAGCATCGTACTTTAGCGGATACTTCCTTCTTATCAGTGCCTCAACTTTGTTTACTCCCCTAAACGGCTTTCCTCGCCTACCGGTTTCAATATTAGGATGGCATAGTATAGACGTTTTCTCTCTGTTTCCACTGTGCTAATAAACTAGAAATCATGATTCAAATAATTCTAATACACAATAACTAACATAAATTTATTCAATCATATATATGATATTCAGGAATATATGAAATTAGTTCCGCATATTTTTTGAACAATATACCTTTGCCTCTTGCTTATTCATGCTATCTCATATATCTGGTTTGATTTCAGATTGTTGCTCCATTATCTATTAAAATATTATTTTTAGTTGAGAGAGTTTTTGAAAGGAATTTTTATATATTAGGCATTGCCTGCCTCTTATGTTATGTATACATTCCTTTATATAGGATATTTTACAATCATGCACCACAATGCACGTACTATCCTACTTAATAATGTGCCTAATTGTATAATATATCCACTTTCTGGCACACCATACCTGCTTATCTACTTTATGACACGCCTACTTATCTACTTTATGACACACCTACTTATCTACTTTATGACACACCATACCTACTTACCTACTTTATGACTACTTTACATTTTTTAACTATTCCTACTTTACACATGTCTACTACTATTTCTAATAAGTTAAATAACTTTATGACTTTTACATCTTTGCAATAATTTTTAATACGTAGATGACTTTAGCTTTCTTGACTTCTTATCTTGTCCATCTTCCTTTGTCTCCTTTTGTGTTTCATTGTTATCTTCATTTCTATCTTCATTATCATTCCAAGTCTACATTTGGAATTATGTTATCCTCTCTGTTGCAATTTGAACATATATGATCAAGGTATTTATGTCCAATTAACTTGCAATATCTGGTTAATAACTCTGTTGAAATAAATCCTGCCTTTAGTGCGCTTGCCGTAGGTCGTTCTTCTGGTTTTAATAATGATAAGATCCATCGCTGGACTTCATCCATATCTGCTCTTCGTAGTTCTCTTGAATTTGAATATATCATTAATTGATCTCTCGAGTAATAACTCCATATAGCATTTCCGTTTAAATAATTGTTTGCTAACTTTTGTATAATAGTTGATATACCAATTATTCTCTTGTTGGCATAAAAACTTGGTATCTCTATTTTGCATATCTTCTCCTGTTGTCCGATGTCCTCGGGTATAATCATATCTTTAGTTAGTCCTATCTTGATAACCTGTATTGGAGGTTTTATTTCTTCGTATAATATCTCCGCTGGTGCTGTATAGAATTTTATATAAAATAAATTTCCTTTTGTAACTCTTTTGTATGTGACGAATGCTTTGTATAGTTCTGGTAATCCACTAACTTCTTCTCCGTCGTATGTGTATACGGTATTTAACAGTCCGTAGTTGTAACATGTTCTTACTAAATTAGCGTTAGTTTTTGGCCGTGCAATTAACTTGTTATATCCTTGTAACTTTTGTGTCAAATAATCCTGGTTTGGTTCTTTTGTAGTTGATCTGGGGTTGAGGTTTAAATAAGTTTGGATTTTGTGTATATTTTCGATATAGGTTCGTGTGATGTAGTTATATGTCTTTTTCTCATTTTGGTTTTGCAA
>JAJOOE010021337.1:0-14419 GCA_036250405.1 Solanum raphanifolium
CACGTCTAGTAGAGTCTTGTTCATCGGTATGAGTCGCGACACATCTATGAGCGAGAGGCTATAGGACGTTAGGAAGTTACACTTCTTTCATTATTCTTTAAGTCGTGCCATAGAGTATAACTCCATAAGTTCTATTTATTATTCCTTATCCGGTGGTCTTGAGGATGTGACTACTCTAAGGGCTAATGCTATAGGGATCGAGGGAGAAAAAGGTAAGTGTTGATGTCAATTGTGGCTATGTGACTTGTTGGATATGAGATCATAGATGGTGATGTTGTCTTTAGTATGAATGGGTGGCTTTATGGTTATGTGTGTGGTTGGTAGAAAGTCATGATGAATTTAGAGGTATGTTGAAAGAGTTGATGAAATGAGGTGTTTTAGAAATGTTTTGATGTGTTGAGTGAGTAGACACATTATAAGAGGGTATAAGTGTAATTCACCTTGTGTTGGAATCATCCTTGTGTCATTAGTGTGAAGGTTTAGTGATGTTTTGCTCCGACCTTAGAATTGAAAGAAGTGATGTTGTAGAGAGTTTATATAGGCTTACCCCTAAGGGGGAGATAATGTGCTTAGATAGCAAGGTGGTTGAGTGTCCTTGATGTTCATGGGTTAGGCTTGCTTGATTCTCACCTTATGAGGTGTAATGAGTTTGAGGAGTATAGACCTAGTGTGGTAGACTCATATGAGACCTTGAGTAGTGTCGGTAAAGTTGCTATGAGCAAGAGTTGTTTAATGAGGACCTTCCTAGTTTAACAGCTCTGGTATATTGATGGTTCCTTATAGTGTGAGTATTTTATTGAGGTCCTTATGTTGTTTTTATATTGGCCTTAGTTGGGTTTTCTCCTAAGTGGTGGATAGTATGTTGAATAGTAAGGTTGTTGAGAGTTGTGATATCCTTATCTCTTTCCTTCTATTCTTATTCAAGCTTGAGACCAAGGGTGTGTTTGGTATGAAGGAAAATGTTTTCCTGGAAAATGTTTTCTTGGAAAACAAGTTGATTTTTAACTTGTTTTCTTATGTTTGGTCAGTGAGTGGAAAACATTTTTCGGAAAACAATTTCTAGTGTTTGGTTGGTGAGTAAGGAATTTTTTTAGGAAAATAATTTTCTATGCTCTTTCACCCCCAACCCCTCCCCACTAGATCTTGATATTTTTCTATTATTTATACACACTATCAAATAATCCTTTAGAATAAGATCTCTAATTTTACGATGAATATATTTTATGTATCGAACTGTCGTTTTAATCAAAAAATAACTTGAAAACAGCGTGCCATACATTAGTACATGCTTTGAGCTAACACTATACAGTTGAGACTTGAAGTTTTTCACATTATTGTGCACAGTTGCTCATCTCTGTACACCACACACATATTTCAACTGTGCATAGTACAATGAAACACATGCTTGCTCATCCTTATCGAAAGCAAAAGGCCACAATTCATAGATTTACCAAAAAATATCGAATCCAATGCATAAATTCACCAAGTAAAGTCAAATTCAAACACATGAGCAAGATTTCAGCAGAAAAGCAAGTGAAAGATGAATATTTTGAAGAATTATTGAAAGCATACCTTCGAAATTCTTACATGAATATGAATGAGAAGAAAAACAATGGAAACCCTAAATTTGGAGAGGAACAAGCTGGAGAAATAATGGAGAAACAGCGCTGCTTCACTACGTTTGAGGGTAGGCAAGGGCGTAGGCTGGGGTGAAATTCGCTTGTGTTGCGCGTCGACTTCTTTTCCGGAAAATGATTTCCATAGACTTGGTACGGAAGTCGTTTTCCCCTGATTTTAGGAAAACAAGTCGTTTAGGAAAATGTTTTCCCAACATTTTGTTGCAACCAAACAAAAGAAAATAGGAAAACATTTTCCTCCATACCAAACACACCCCAAGAGTTCCTTGTAGCTTGTTTTATATTGTGGAGTCATGTGTGATAATGTGTTTCCATGGTCTCCTTATGTTATGCATGTTCTAATTGAATTCTTGTTTAAATGAGAAAATGAATTTTCATGAATATTGTTCCCTATGTTGATGTACATTTAGTATGAGTGTATATGTGCTTTATGAGGTGAATTGTTGAACATACCTAAATGTGCTTTTGAGAGTAATTGCATAATCTGTGTAATGATGTTGTGATGAGCATGATATGAGTTGGAGAAGGTAATGCCTCTAATGTAATGAGGAATGTGAATTTTGATGCATAATGAGTTTGTAGAAGTAGTTCCTACTTTCTTGTGCTGCATTGAGCTTGTTGATGCGAAATTTATGTTCTCTCCTACTTTTGTGTATTGTTTATAATGTTACTTGCTTGATGGAATGCTAGTCTTGTGTCATTAACCCCTTATTGTGTTTAAAGTGTCATTCGAGGACTAATGTTCCTAAGTGGGGGATAATGTAACAACCCTAAAAACTAATAAGTGAAACTAGAGCCTAACGTGTGTGTGTTAGAGTTTGGTGTGAGATTTGGTGGTGATTTATGTTGTCTTGAGCCATGGTTGAGGTGTTTAGGGGTTAGACGTCAAGATATGACCCCCCCAAGGACTATCCTAAGGGACCTTAAGGACAACCTCAAGTCTAAACCACAGAACCCTAAGGAAACCCTGAGGCTGCCCAAAATGGGGTGACCTACGGAAGGGTTCCACACCCCGTAGGTCCATCCACTCCCCATGGATGGCCTACGTAGGTCAAGGGCCCCTAAAACAGGCCACAATCACGAATGGCGGATGGACAGTACGTCCCATCAACCCATCCATGGTCCCTGGATGGGGTTCGTAGATGGCACTTGTGTGTGTTGTCTAGAATCGGCCTAGGTGAGGTCTAATAGGTAATTAGTTAATTAATTATTTTAAGTGTATGGACGGTTATTTTAAGTATTTTCAGATATTTTAACAGTATTAAAACAATAAAATACTATTTTAGATTTCATTATTCAAAATTTTCAAATCAAACCCCTCCCTCTCCAAATATCTTCTCTCTAGAACTCCATTGAAGACCAAGAGATGAAGAAGACTTAGGGATTGAAGAGGAAGGCTAATTGAGTGGATTTTCGTGGAATTCATCTATTAAGGTATGGTGATCCTTTATCTAGGGTTAGCTTTCACCCTAGAGTCAATTTCAAAGAAGTTTTCTAAGTTTTCAAGTTACTCAAAACCCAAGGTTTTACTCAATATCATGGGTTCTTTCATCAAACATTTTCAAATGGTTTCTAATGACAAATTATGATTGTGTTGATGTTAAATTAATGATTTATGATGAAAATATTCTATGAACCCATGATTTCTCTCAATTCCTTAATTTTGCTTTATGAAGTGGGTCTGATGATTATGAAAGCTTATGAGTGAAATTTGTCGAAATAGCTTTGGGTTATTAAATTGTTTCATCATTTATGCGTAATTATGGTGAATTGTTGGTGAATTGAGGATTTGTGATCATAGCCTTGAAAAGGCAAGTTTGACCTAATTACTTTTTGAATTAGATTTGTGGTAGAGATGTCGATCCACTTGAAAGGTATAGGTGTTTACTTCCTATGTATAATGTGAAGGATATACATGTGATTTCAATGATAGAATGGTGATTTTGTATAGAATGTAAATGTGTTGTGATTGAAAGTATATTTTCGCTTAACATTTACGAATGTTGATGATGGAATGTGAAAGGTTCTATAATATAATGTGGTATATCTTGAATTGGTAGACTTGTACATCCTTTTCTTGTATTGATGAATGTGATCATGAATGAAGTATCTTAAATTGGTAGGCTTGTGCATCTTTTTCTTGTATTGATGATTATGATCATGAATGAAGTATCTTGAATTGGTTGGCTTAGGTGCCCTCTTCTTGACAAATGAAAACTATGATTTAATTGGTAGGCTTAGGCATCCTTTTCTTATATAATGAGTGCATCTTGACTTAATGTCTTAATGTCTTGGATTGGTAGACCTAATGTTGGTATCCTTTCATAAATGAATGAATGAATATCTTGAGTTGGTAGACCTAATGTTGGTAGCCTTCTAGGTTGCTTTCTTCTTCCTGCAACTATTGATCTAGCCATTTCTGCAAAGAATCTGGAAGAAGTTAAAACAACTAGATCAAGTTCAGAGGGATGCAATTACAGACAAACATGCCAGATAGATCGGCGAGTCGTCAAGTTGCTTTGGCGATCACTGCTTTATCCGCCGAAGTATGTAGTGTAGAAATTTTTGGGAATGCAGACAAAGGCCGACCAAGGAAACCTTCGGCGAGTCGCCGACTAATTTTGACGATCACGACTTTTGGGGGATAGTTACAGAACACTGACTACGAATAGTATAAATTTAAAAGCAAGAAGAAGTCCCTTGGGCGAACTGCCAAGTGATTCGACGAGCTCGCCCTAGCACGCTGGATAGCCTAAATTAATCAGAAAGGCACAACACATGACATAGGATAAAATTACTTGGAATGAGAGCATAAATATCATAATTAAATGCAGAGTTTGGAGAACCAACCTTTTGGCCAGATTAGGTCAAAATTGTGATGCTAGGCGGCAGGTTATTACAGATCCAAGCACTACTAAAGTAGCTAAAATACTTACGAGGTGCGAAAATTCTGAAAATACTAAGTAGGTGTGATTTTGAAAAAATGGAAAGTGAGAGAATATGAAAAAGGTTGAAAGTCCAGACCCGTGGTTTTATAAAATCCTTCCAGATCTTATCCATTTAGCGACTTTAGTTGGATTTGCTTCGCTACTCGACGATCCACCGAGTGTTCATCTAACTTGCCGAGTTTTATAGGACCCTTAGTCAATATGAGGATCCAAACAGTGGTCTTGGTAGCAGTCGCCGATCTAGTGGTTGATTCACCAGTTGGACTTGTGTAATTCATCCTGCACATTTTCACAAACTTTTCATGCCCAATCCTACAAAATCAAACACCTTTATTTCAAAAATGACAAAATTAAAGTAGTTAAGGGCTTTGGGTTGCCTCCCAAACAGCGCCTTAGTTAACATCATGGCACTACGCGAGTTAGCACCTAAATTTCACTTTTGGGGTTAGCCAAAATATCGTTTGGCGACCCCTTGCCTTGTGCTTGATGGATATGAGGCATTACATGACCCAAGAGAGTTTCAAATAGCTGGATGGCTCTAGAGTGAGAACCGCTCATCTGGTTTAGCACTTCTAAATTTTCTCTAATCTTCTCTAGCACTCTATGTGGCTCATTTAACTTTTGAAGAATGGTTAATAACATATCTTTGATATGTTTATTTTCAGTGTCCATAGATCTTCCCTACTCAATAGGTGGTCTGCATTTGCTCCTCTTTGGACATCACCTCCAGTTCCTCGATCTTTTGGGTCAAGTTATCCATCTGACCCAGCAAAATGATCAATTCCTTGTCCTTCTCAGTATCCTTGTTGGTTTTCGCCACAAGGTCAAGGAATTTGGCTACGGTCTCATAGGGATATTTCTCACGACCACCTGTCATAAGTTGGTCAATTAACCCTCCGTTTCTGGGATTCAGACTCCTATAGAACCATTCCAGTAGAACTAAATTAGGGATTTCATGAGTTGGACATTGTATGAATAGTGTTTTAAACCTCAACCACGACTCATGAAAAGGTTCTCCTTCTAGATGCTTGAAGTTCAAGATGTGATCCCTGAATCTCATCACTTCTACTGGGAGGTGCTCTATTGGTCCACTATCCCCATCATGTATACTCATTATCCTGTCTCAACACACAAACAAGCTAGACAAAACTAAGAGTTAGGTAAGTATATTACAACTAAAAAGAACAAAATATCAACTAATCTAAAATTTCTCAAACAACATCATTCCCTGGCAGCGGCGCCATTTTGATGCTTGTCGTGACCAATGAAACTAACCTATAGTACGAGTGTCTACGATCATCGATAATATAGTAACCCAACCAAGGGTTGGGGTCTTGTCCTAAGGGAGTGGTTTTGAGAATTAGTAGAAAAATAAAATTAAGTTCAAACTAGTCGTAGCTAAAGGCATTAACGATTAAAATCATTACAAATTAAAAGGGGTGACACAAAAGGTGTGAAATATCAAATGGGGGTTTTGTCACAAGTAGTAAAAAACAACAAAAATAATAAGAAGATCAAGTATAGGGACAAGTTCTTGGGGTGTGACCGCAGTACAAGTTGAGATAAATCATTGGGTACATGCTTTCGATAGGAAATTTGCAAGATACTAGTGACTAGGCTAAGCTTTAGATGGAAATAAGTTCCCTCTTGGGCAACTTAACCCGTTTCAAATGCTTTCCTCTCGGACACCCATTTGCCGCTTGAAAGCCAGCCTACGCCTTACCCCACTCACTCTCTCGACCTGAGTGTTAGGATATGGGACTAGGGCTCACCCTCTCTGGCTGAATCTCATGTTGACCCACTCCTTAGGCCATCAGTCTAGAGGTCTTGGTTTCGCGACCTCCCTCTCGGGCAAGCCAAAATCACATAGGTGGTTTTGTATTTGCAACTACAAACCCAATAAATTTAACGACAAACACTAGGTGAAATCACCATTAAAATACATCTATCCTATCAGCAAGCAAGACCCAACAACAATATCAACACATATTTGCTAAATCACACCCAAGTATAGGGGTTTTTAGCCACACATCAAGAAATTACAAAATACACGTTAAATGATACTAAAATCAAATGGGTATAGGGAATTAAACCTTGAGTTAATCAAAGGAAGAAGAATGGAGAAGACCCACTTCCAACTTGGGGTAGATGAAATCCTTCTTTCTTCAAGTCTCCCAAAGACCCTCTCCAAACTTGAGAGAAAATATCCCAAAAATTACTATTCTATTCTGGATATTAAAATAAATGTAAGTTTAGTATTTATAGATTTTAGAAAATAGTGTTGGTGGATCTTTCAGCGAGGTTAGTCGTAATCGCCAATTAACTCGACGATTTACCCTTTGGTGTAGTTCATCGCCGTCTTGCACTAGCCTTCAGCATCGTCGTGCTTTGTGTCATTGGGCGACCTAGTACTATTTTGCAGAATTATTCGGTGAAACACCGACTGCTCCTTTCATTGCCTTTTTGATCCTTCTCCTTCAAAGTTTCGCGTACTGGAACAAAGGGCGGAGTGCGTCCCTTCGGTTAATTGCCAAGCGTGCTTGACGATGCGCAGGCTTTAGCTTCTTCGTTCTTTTCAGCCTTTTTGTTCCTTTTTGCGCCTAAGTGTCCATGCTTCCACAAAAACATCAAATACCTTAAACTTAAGAGTTTTCATCAAATATTGAGACAAAATAAGCATTTGAGGACAGTATTCCTATCAAAATAAAGCCCTAAATGAGTCCAATTTGTGGACTCATCAGTGTTCTCCATCACCCCGGTAAGGTGAATGTGGTGGCGAATGCTCTTAGTAAATTATCACTGGGTAGTGTTGCTCATGTTGAGGAACACAAAAAAGAATTCGTTCGTGATGTTCATAGATTTTGCCGATTAGATGTTCTGTTAGTTGATTCTAATGAAGGTGGCGTTATTGGTCATAACGGTTCAGAATTGTTGTTTGTGTCAGATGTTAAAGACAATTACATCTTGATCTATTTTTTGTTGAGTTGAAGGAAGTGGGGCTTAAAAAGTCCGTTGAGGCTTTCTCCAAATAGGCAGATGGTCTGCTTCGATATCAAGGTCATTTGTGTGTTCTCAATATAGATGACTTGAGAGAGTAAATCTTATCAGAAGCTCATAGTTCTCGATATTCCATTCACCTAGGATCCATCAAGATGTATCCTGACTTGTAGGAGGCCAAATGTTGGTGGCCCTCTCAAGTACACTAATGTAATGTGAATGAACTACTCTATGGGAATGGAAGCTAAGCACCGTGTTGATATGGCTAAGATGGTGGCTCTCCCAATATTAGGCTAGAGTCCAATGAACATCTTTCTTATCCCATAACTATGTGCCTACATAGGATGCTTACTAGTTCTACCCTAGGTAAGTAGAGCACCTTTTTTCGATGTGGGGTTACATGACACCGAATTCCATGATCTTGATCTCATGGTCTATTTCGGTTGACGTATTTTCCCATAATGTGAGATGTGCACTATAGTTTCTTGAGAGGTTCTACAAAGTGTGGGTAGTAGTATGGGATGCTATCCATACATGGCACGAGTAGACTTCAAGAGGGATAAAGAAAGTTCTCTAAGTCTTAATGACTAATGAATGAAAGTTCTCTAAATGAAGCTAATAAAGAATGTTGATTTGAATGTCTAATGTAATGATGCATGCTATACTTGGATTGTATTATGAGTTACTCCCTATTTATAACTTATTGTATTTCAATGTGCCTTGCATATGGTGACTTCAAAGGAGTACTTAGTGTGAGTAGTAGTATGAGATGCTATTGCACATTGCACAAGCATGACTTAGAGGTTGTCTTAGGTGATGATCCTTATGTGATGAATTAACTTGTTAAGGTTTAGGTCTCTTGTGTATGAGTATTATTGAAAATGGAAAGGTTGAGTGGTAAGTTCACTTTTGGTGACCTTAATGTGGTACCTTGGTGTGGACGGTGTTATGGGACGCTATCCATACATTGCACAAGGTATAGCATGAGGGTTACTTGAGGAGAACGCTAAATGTAAAGGTAAAGATTTATATGTTGATATTGCTCAAATATGATGTTATGACTTGTATGATGACGATGTCTCTTATGCTATTGTTCATGATATTTCTAAAAGTGGCATAATGCATGGTTTCCAACCAAAATGTCCCTTTTAAAGCATGTTTTTGCATTGTTATCATACATAGTACATTTTTATGTGCTAATCCATTCTTCTATGTTTCTACTACAATTGTAGGTTCCGGCAAGTGATTGCTTCTATCTAGATTGAAGTGCTTGGATTGCTATTCTTCCAAGATCAAGTGGTATGTCCTCATTGTTCGAGGACAAATGTCTTTTTAGAATTTTCTTTCTTTTTATGTAATTGACTACTTTTGATTTCCATTGTAAAGGGTCGTGTCCCTATTTTGTTCAAGATTGTGTCTATGATGGCCATGTGAGATATAGACTTCCGCTTGCTTTTAAATGTTTTCGAATGTCTTTAGATTGTATGGTTTTTGAATAAATTTTTTTAATTCCGTACTATTTCTATTACCTATGCGATGAATGAATGCTATGAGGCTTGGGGTCTAGTACGCCGTGTTACGACTAGGGGGTGCTCTCGGGTCGTGACAAACATGGTATCAAAGCACAAGGTTTTGGGAAACAAGCCACGTCTAGTAGAGTCTTGTTCATCGGTGTGAGTCGCGACACATCTATGAGTGAGAGGCTATAGGACATTAGGAAGTTACACCTCTTTCATTATTCTTCAAGTCGTGCCATTGAGTATAACTCCATAATTTCTCTTTCTTAATCCTTATCCGGTGGTCTTGAGGATGTGACTACTCTAAGGGCTAATGCTACAAGGATCGAGGGAGAAAAAGGTGAGTGTTTATGTCAAATGTGGCTATGTTACTTGTTGGATTTGAGATGATAGATGGTGATGTTATCTTTAGTATGAATGGGTAGATTTATGGTTATGTGTGTGGTTGGTAGAAATTCATGATGAGTTTAGAGGTATGTTGAAAGAGTTGATGAAATGAGGTGTTTTAGAAATGTTTTGATGTGTTGAGTAAGTAGACTCATTAAAAGAGGGTATAAGTGAAATTCACCTTGTGTTGGAATCATCCTTATGTGATGAGTGTGAAGGTTTAGTGATGTTTTGCTCTGACCTTAGAATTGAAAGAAGTGATCTTGTAGAGAGTTTATATAGGCTTACCCCTAAGGGGGAGATAATGTGCTTAGATAGAAAGGTGGTTGAGTGTCCTTGATGTTCATGGGTTAGGCTTGCTTGATTCTCACCTTATGAGGTGTAATAAGTTTGAGGAGTTTAGACCCAGTGTGGTAGACTCATATGAGACCTTGAGTGGTGTCGGTAAAGTTGTTGTGAGCAAGAGTTGCTTAATGAGGACTTTCCTAGTTTAAAAGCTTCGGTATGTTGATGGTTCCTTATAGTGTGAATATTTTATTGAGGTCCTTATGTTGTTTTCATGTTGGCCTTAGTTGGGTTTTCTCCTAAGTGGCGGATAGTATGTTGAATAGTAAGGTTGTTGAGTGTTGTGATATCCTTATCTCTTTCCTTCTATTCTTATTTAAGCTTGAGACCAATAGTTCCTTGTAGCTTGTTCTATGTTGTGGATTCATGTGTGATATTGTCTTTCCATGGTTTTCTTATGTTAGGCATGTTCTAATTGAATTCTTGTTTGAATCAGAAAATGAGTTTTCATGAATATTGCTCCTCGTGTTGATGTACATTTAGTATGAGTGTTTATGTGCTTCATGAGGTGAATTGTTGAACATACTTAAATGTGCTTTTGAGAGTAATTGCATAATGTGTGTAATGATGTTGTGATGAGCATGATATGAGCTGGAGAAGGTAATCCCTCCAATGTAATGAGGAATGTGAAGTTTTGACGCATAATGAGTTTGTAAAAGTAGTTCCTACTTTCTTGTGTTGCATTGAGCTTGTTGATGCGAAATTGATGTTCTCTCCTAGTTTTGTGTATTGTTTATAATGCTACTTTCTTGATGGAATGCTAGTCTTGAGTCATTAACCCCTTAATGTGTTTAAAGTATCATTCGAGGACGAATGTTCCTAAGTGGAGTATAATGTAACAACCCGAAAAACTAATAAGTGAAACTAGAGCCTAACGTGTGTGTTAGAGTTTGGTGTGAGGTTTGGTGGTGCTTTATGTTGTCTCGAGCCATGGTTGAGGTGTTTAGGGGTTAGACGTCAAGATATGCCACCCAAGGACCATCCTAAGGGTCCTTAAGGAGGACCCTAAGTCTAAACCCCAAGGAAACCATGAGGCTGCCAAAAATGGGGTGACCTACGAAAGGGGTCCACACCCCGTATGTCCATCCACGACCCGTGGATGGCCTACGTAGGTTAAGGGCCCCCAAAACAGGCCACAATCACGAATGACGGATGGACAGTATGTCCCATCAAACCATCCATGGTCTGTGGATGGGGGTTCGTAGATGGCACTTGTGTGTGCTGTCTAGAATCGGCCAAGGTGAGGTCTAATAGGTTATTAGTTAATTAATTATTTTAAGTGTATGGACGGTTATTTTAAGTATTTTCAGATATTTTAATAGTATTAAAACAATAAAATACTATTTTAGATTTCATTATTCAAATTCCCCAAATCAAACCTCCTCCCTCTCCAAATATCTTCTCTCTAGAACTTCATTGAAGACGAAGAGAAGAAGAAGACTTAGTGATTGAAGAGGAAGGCTAATTGATTGGATTTTCGTGGAATTCATCTATTAAGGTATGTTGATCCTTCATCTAGGGTTAGCTTTCACCCTAGAGTCAATTTTTAAGAAGTTTTCAAAGTTTTCAAGTTATTCAAAACCCTGGGTTTTACTCCATATCATGGGTTCTTTCATCAAACATTTTCAAATGGTTTCTAATGACAAATTATGATTGTGTTGATGTTTAATTGATGATTTATGATTAAAATACTCTATCAACCCATGATTTCTCTCAATTCCTTAATTTTGCTTTATGAAGTAGGTCTGATGATTATGAAAGCTTATGAGTGAAACTTGTCGAAATAGCTTTGGGTTACTGAATTGTATCATCATTTATGCCTAATTATGGTGAATTATTGGTGAATTGAGGATTTGTGATCATAGCCTTGAAAAGGCAAGATTGACCTAATTATTTGTTGAATTAGATTTGTGCTAGAGATGTTGATCCACTTGAAAGGTGGAGGTGTTTACTTCCTATGTATAATGTGAAGGATATACATGTGATTTCAATGATAGAATGGTGATTTTGTATAGAATGTAAATGTGTTGTGATTGAAAGCATATTATCACTTAACACTTATGAATGCTAATGATGGAATGTGAAAGGTTCTATAATGTATTGTGGTATATCTTGAATTGGTAGACTTGTGCATCCTTTTCTTGTATTGATGAATGTGATAATGAATGAAGTATCTTAAATTGGTAGGCTTGTGCATCCTTTTCTTGTATTGATGAATGTGATCATGAATGAAGTATCTTGAATTGGTAGGCTTAGGTGCCCTCTTCTTGACAAATGAAAACTATGATTGAATTGGTAGGCTTAGGCATCATTTTCTTATATAATGAGTGCATCTTGACTTAATTTCTTAATTTCTTGGATTGGTAGAGCTAATGTTGGTATCCTTTCATAATTGAATGAATGAATATCTTGAGTTGGTAGACCTAATGTTGGTAGCCTTCTATAAATAACTAATGATGTATTTTAGACTATGTCGTGAACTGGTTGACCTTAGCTTGGTGGCCCTTCATGATGATTCTAGTACCCAATGTGAATGTAAAACCTTGAAGTGGTAGACCTAATGATGGTGGCCTCCTTCTTGTGTGAAATAATGGACTTACAAATGGTAGACCCAATGGTGGTGGCTCTCTCTAGGGAAGTCAATGAGCTATCTTTAATGAACCTTGAAACGGTAGGCCTATTGGTGGTGGCCCTTTCTTGGGTAAAGTACTTTGGGTCGGTAGACCTAATGTTGGTGTCCCTCTCAAGTACACTAATGTAATGTTAATGAACTACTCTATGGGAATGGAGGCTAAGCACCGAGTGGATATGGCTAAGATGGTGGCTCTCCATATGTTAGGCTAGAGTCTAATAAACATCTTTCTTATCCCATAACTATGTGCCTACATAGGATGCTTACTAGTTCTAGCCTAGGCAAGTAGAACACCTTTATTCGGTGTGGGGTTACCTGACATTGGATTCCATGATTTAGCTCTCATAGTATATGTCAGTTAATGCCTATTCTCATCATGTGAGATGTGCACTATAGTTTCTTGAGAGGTTCTACAAAGTGTGGGTAGTAGTATGGGATGTTATCCATACATGGCACAAGTAGGCTTCAAGAGGGCTATAGTGAGTTCTCTAAGTCTTAATAGCTAATGAATGAAAGTCCTCTAAATGAAGCTAATAAAGAATGTTGATTTAAATGTCTAATGGAATGATGCATGTTGACACCCAATTTTGGACCTCCACAATATAAATTAATCATCGAGATTCCTAAATTCTAAATGATTTAATATAATTGGCTTTATAAAAAATTTCAAGTCATTTTAAGTAGTTTTGTCATTTTTTTAAATTTTAAAATAATAAATATGATATTTTATATTATTATGTGTCTAATTAGTGTATTCTATGAATATTCAAAAATCGTCTCAAAAAGATTTTATTTTAATTAAATCTTCAATTGAATTTATTGGGTTTAAAGTATATTCGTAATTCGGAGTTATTTAGCTTATTAGCTTAATTATTTTGGAAGCTTGTTTTATTAATTTACTAACTTAGGTTGTGGTTATAATTTTAAATTATTAGTTTATAATTAAGTTGATTAGTTTAACTTGTAAAGATTAAGAAGCTCGTTAGTTAATTATATTAATTAGTCTTATTTAATTACTAGTCGAATCTACTAATTAACCCAATTTGACTAAATTGTTAATTAATTATCTATTACATACCTTAGTCATCTAGGCATTTACTCAATCCATTTTTAATTGATTATGTTGGGCCTAAATGACCCAACAACCTTTAACCCATGACCCGGCCTCATTCTCAACTCCTAAAAGAAACCCAGATGCTCACGTTGTCATTAGCAAAAACGACAACAACGATTTCATCGACATGAGACAGCGTCAAACAGACAAAAACTAGCAGTACACGATGTGACCAACGGCTCCAAACGGCATCGATCTTCCGTTTATTTCTTCCTGTCTCTCTCCAACTCGTACAGTCGCAGCAGCAGAGAAGCTGACACACGTTTTCTTCCCTTTCCTCTTCCGGAAAGGGTTGAAACTTCAGGAAAAGGGTGTCGTCCCAAATTGGTGAAAGATCAGGAGTTTTGAATTTGGGAATAGACCCAATTCCCTCCTGTTTTCCCTCTAAAATTCTACCCTAAAAATCCCCTATATATATTTTCCTCTTAGTCACTATTGAAGGAGGGCGTTGGAAAAAGAGGGGTTTGAATTTTGGCAAGAACTTAGGGAGAAAAAGAACTACTAAGCTGCAATAGATATAAGAAATACACCTCGAATACATTCTTCCCTCGTTCCTGATGTCACGACCCGGGAGCACCCCCTAGTCGTAACCGGCGTACTCGACCTCGAAGAGGTCTAATACAAGCCTCTTAGCATTCATTCATCGCATAGACATTAAAACCAAAAGGAATTTAAAACTTTCTTTACTAAGAAAACATTTAATAAAAAAATAGCAAGCGGAAGACTTTCTAGACTTTATACATGATGTCTCATAACCATCTAATACTTTAGAGTACAAAATTCGGGACTAATCCCGTACACAACTCAAACAATACTAAAAGACATAAAAGAACATATTGGGT
>JAJOOE010021338.1:0-14244 GCA_036250405.1 Solanum raphanifolium
TTTAGACTATGAAATTGATAATGATCTACTAGCCATCCTAAGGAAGACATATGTTGATCGAATTTCTCTACAACTATTACAAAACACCACTCTCCTTCAACGACAAGTTCTCGATATGTATGCATTTGTAAAAAAGTGGAGGGTATTATTCCTTAAAAAGAAGGCGGAAACTTTAAGGCATTAAATCTTTTGCTATAATGTCGACATTTAAATTATGTGTTGTAACATATTAAAAAAAGAACTTTTAACAAGTTGAATACTTTATATATTATAAGAATTGTATAATTGAAGTCATTATAGTATTAAGTTTGCAATTCACTTGATAACAATATTTTTGTATGATGTGCCTTGCAATGATCATAATATCAATTGAATATGCTCACCGTTCATTGATTTGAGCTTGTAATTTACACATCGTACACTTATATTTTAGAAGTATTTATACTAATTAGCACAATCTACACATGCAATGCACATGTTCGAAAACTAGTTAAATACTATAAAGGGTGGGATAGTCAAGAGTGAGAGTTAATGGGTAGAGTGGAGATAATGAATTTGGAAGGTTACTTATGAAACTTTTGTTTCCTACTTTCATTCCTGCAAATGACCCTATTTTAAGTGGTCTTTATTTTTCCCCCTCAATTTGAGGGTCTTTAATTTTTGTCTTTTGGACACTTTTAATCAAAATAAGTGGCCGAAAAGCCTGAAATTAAAAAAAAAAAACCAAAAATAAAATAAAATTGCAAGACACTAGTTATGCCTTTCAAGGTATAAGCTAATTAGTTTCAGAATATTAAGACTTAAAAAGTTCTTAACCACAAATTATGGCACTTAATTCCTACGGAACTTTTTTGAACAATATAAAACTTCTCTAAACCTTTACCTTGTGAAATTAGGTCATAGTTAAGGATATTTTGTCCACAATTTTCATTAACTGAGAAACAAAGACAAAAATTTAAAACCACCCCAAAATATGAGCAATTCGTAAAAAAAAACTTGAAGTCATTTTCCTCATTTTTAAGAAACTTTGCATTTCCATCTCTAACACCATTAATAAATAGGCAAATGCCAAAGTCTTCTCTTCAAGTTGAAACTTTCTCATGGGGACCAAACACAAGTCTTCCATTGGCTTGGGACCCAAAGGAGTAATATTGGTAATGAGAAGTCCACAAAACTTCAACTAGCTAGATGGTTTAATTGCATTTACTCTTATACATAATACTAATAGTGAAGCCTCAGCTTTACCTGAGTAATACACAAATATCTAAAGGAAACTCTCAGCTTAAATATTTTATATTAATCCTTGTAATTATCTTTCTGCAAACATGCAATCCTAAGAAGAGCAAACACTACTACTGTCCCCCTTCTGCTTGTGGCCATGTCCGTAACATAAGCTTACCAGCTTTTCGCTTTCTGATTTTCATCAAGCAAATCCTCGCTTCGTTATTATCTGCGGAATTCTCCACTAAAGATAAGTAAGGACATCAATTATATATGCTCTGCTCCTTAATTTTTGTAGTAATACTTCCTTCCGTGGTAAGTTTTTATATAATATTATGCTTACATCTTCTTCTTTTTTTAATATTTATTTTCTTAACCTAATTTTTGTCAATATAAAAATTAATGATCTCCCTTTATCATATATTATTTAATTTAATTAATTTTATAACATCTTTTTATTCAATTTATAAAAAAAAACTAACTTTGCAAAACAAACAATTTTTTTATTCGGTATAAACATGCATGTCACACTAAATAATACTCCCTCCATTTAAAAAAGAATAACCCCCTTTCCTTTTTAGTTTGTTTCAAAAAGAATTACCTCTTTCCTTTTTTGGTAACATTTTACTTTCAACTTTTCACGTGACATGTTTAAGACCACAAGATTAAAGGGAAATTTTGTACATTTGACATAACTTTAATTTAGGGCCACAAGATTCAAAAGTCTTCTTTATTTTCTTAAACTTCGTGTCAAGTCAAACTAGGCTACTCTTTGTGAAACGAAGGGAGTATCATATTAAAAGACTAGTATCAAATATTCAATCCACAAGTTTAAAATGAAATTTCAATTGAAAACCAAGGAAGCAGGATTACCGAAGAGGTTATAAGTTGAAATATTTTCTGAAAAATTATAGGTTTGTTGTCTTCTTTTATTTATTTTCACTATTTTGCTGTCGTGTTTCCTCAATATTTTTAATAGGGTAATAGTTATTGATATGAATATTTTTAAAATCCATTTCATAAATTATTATTTTTTGTTTGCAATAAGACCAAACTGAAAAATTACTTGAAGAGACGAAGTCGGAGCCAAGTACATTAATGCTTAATGCTTGGACAGTTGAATTAATATTAAGTTAAGAAAATTATTGAACAAAAGAGGTAAACATAATATTATTAACTACAACGGAAGTAAGTATTATGAAACTAAACTTGAAGGGTAGTTTGTGCAATTATCTCTTTTATCTATTGGTTATAATGATTTTGTAGAAAAATAATTTAACATGAGTGATTTTATAAAAGAAAATTCATAAGTTGAATGACTTTATTGATACAAAATCAAGTTGAGTACTTTCTTAAATAATTTCACATGCTTGAGTGATCTTTTGAGATATTTATTCTTTGAATCGTTGGCATTTACCTATCTAATGAGCTATTAAATTTATGTTTTGAGGTCTACAATTTTCTTCTGCCCATAATTTCCAATTACTAGCAAACAAGGTAGTCTTGAACGACTTATCTAGTCCACAAATTCCACATATTGGATATGGCCCCTACCATAAACCTTTCTTATATTTGAAAATTCAGGCCTAATAAGAATATCAAATTTAACTCATGAAAATATAAATCATGTAATTCGTCCAAACTTAATTGAAGAGGGTTAGACTGGGCATAGATCAAATCAACACATCTAAAAGACTGGAATGATTTGGGATGTAGCCTTAGATTGATGCATGGAAACAAAAAACTAATTAGTTTTATTTTGTAGTCAAACAAATTTATAAAAGTATAAAACAACAAAAAGAAAAATCATATTGAGTTTGGACAAATTGGGTTATAATGGATTGTTTTTGCCCGAATTCAGCCACCCATCTTGACCCGAGCAAACGTCACTACACATATTATGGTAAAAAATATATAGGTAAACGGCAAAGTGTTCCTCTTCATCAAATTGCAACTTTCTCATCAACGACCAAACACAAGTCTTCCATTGTTAATGAAAAGTCCACACCAGTGGCGGACCTTATTGCTGGGGTTCATCCGAATCCCCTTCGGCAGAAAATTATAGCATTTATACATGGTTAAAATAATTTTTTAGGTGTATATTGTAGACGTCGAACCCCCTTCGGCTACTTCGTGTGTTTTTTTCTTCAGATTTCGAACCCTCTTATTAAAAATCCTGGTTCCGCCACTAGTCCACACAGCTTCAAGTATCCAACAAACACCAAACATAGTATGAAATTTCTGATGTTAATCAAATTACCGACTTTTACAAACTTGCAAATTCTACAACCTACAATTACAAACTAAAACTAAAACTAAAATCAAATAGCTACAATTGTGAACCCTTACTTTAGGCTTTAGGTTTTGAGTAAACAATAAAGAGTAGTAAAGCGGTCTAGTGTGAAGTGAGTAGAGTACTAATAATTTGATATAGTTATAGTGTCTAGTTATGTATTAAATTATTAATATTTAATATTTAGGAAGGGTAAAGTAGTTATATATAACTCTCTTATTGGGTTATCAGTTTACGCAATAACCCAATAGTAAAAATCGTAACCGAACCAATAACCTAATAACTTTTTTTTATAAACCCATTAAAAATCTAATAATCCAATAACATTTTTTATGTTTGATTTATTGGTCGGTTCAATTTTTGCACACCCCTAGTTCTGATTGATTATATGCAGAGAATAGCAAATGAAGAGTATAATCAAGAAACCTTCTGCTAGCTCAAGATCGTTAACTAAGAACGGAAGACTCAACTAAAGAAGAGGAAGCTAGAAAAGAAAAGAAAGAATTTGGATAGGAGAACTTTGTTATGGAAGAACACTCTTGAATTGCTTTCAATTGGGTTTTGTTACAAATGTCTAATGCCACCCCTATTTATAGTTATGTAGGGATGATTCAAGATACTAAGAATCTAGAATGTTCCAACCTCCTCTACAAATATCTCCTCAAGTATTTAATATTCTAGACTATCTAAATTTTTCTCAAGTACAAATGTAAAAAATATTACCCTACAAAATTCTAAAAAGTTCTACTAAATATCAAAAATATCTAAGATATTTTTTGTACCTCTAAAAAGTGAACTTTAATTTCACATTATAGTTGGGTAATATTCAATTAAAATGACATATATGCAAGAAGGGCTTCACGTTTAACGGAGGGTCGGGCCTGAGTTGGTCTGTCTCATTCGCGACACTTAGTAGGCATTTGGTCATGCGATACCATATCACGATATAGAATCGTGAGATGGAATCAGCGTTTGGACATGTGATTTCACGCTGATTCCATATCATGAGATGGAATACTGGCCATATTCTCCAAAAATTATGATATGAAATTATATGGGAGTTCCATATTATGATTTGAGATTTTTTTTAACACAAAAATTGATCCACAAGTTTACATTTTGTTAAAACAACCCCACGGACTTTTGGATCTTGGAAAAATAGATTCAAACTACCGAAACAAGGCATGAACCATTATGATATTGACACACAAGTGAAAATTGTCATAGCTTGTGCAGTGTTACATAATTATTTGCGAGAATACCAAATGAGTGATGAAATATTTATGGTCTATGAGCATGAAAATATAGGTGTGAATGATATTGACCAACAAATGACTCAAAGTAACAATGTTGGTTCGAGAAATGCAAGTTCAGCGTGAGGAGATTGTCCATACTATGTGGAGAATTATATTAAAGATTAGTACACTACAATTTATGTTCATTTTTTTTATTGAATTAAAGTTAGATGAAAGAGTTACTTAAGAGGAGAAAAATAGTTTTGTAATGATTTATAATTACGCGATTTTATAATTTTTTGTTTATTTGGCCGGTAAGATTGAATAAACAATTATGGCTATTTTAATAGTTTTACAACTTATAAGATTCTTATGTTTTTATGAGAAAATATACAATACAAATACCATATCGCATGTCCAAACAAAACTTCAATTTAGTCTCATAATTTCCTATTGTGATATCATATTATGATTCTATATCATGATTCCATATCGCATGGCCAAACGGGCCCTTAGTGATTTAAATTGGGGGTTTGGATTGATGTAATTATTCCATTTAGTGCCCGATCAACAACCCATTTTAGTTAATTTTCTATATGTTAGGGTCGTTTGGTTACTGGTTAGAGTTATGCAGGTATTAGTTATGCAAGGTTTAGTTATGCAAGTATTAGTTATGCAAAGTTTAATTATGCAGGATTTAGTTATGCAAGTATTAGTTATGCAAGTATTAGTTATGCATATATTATTGAGCAACTTCATAGCAAACATAAAAATCAAATTTGTATTTTATAGCTATAATTTGCATAATTGCGCTCCATAGCAAATTTTATGTTTGCTATGGAGCTTTTGATTTGTATAATTCGCTACAAACATCCAATTTTATACAAATTGTTCAGTTTTGTATAAATTCATGTATACGTTGTAATTTGTATAATAAGATCTATATTTGTATAATTATAAGTGTATAGGACGAAAATATATGTATTTGTATTTGTATATATACTTTTCTCTCGCTTTATACAAACACAAACACATTTTATACCGAAATGTATAAAATGAATAATTGTATACCGAATCAAATGACAAAAAAAGAGGATATTTTCTGCGAATTACAATTAAAATAAACTATGGCTATAGCATTTAATTTGAATTAATAGTTTGTTATTTCATACAATTTTCCCAATATTATTTAGTTATGTAGAGATCACAATGCATAAATTATTAACTACATTAAATGTTGAATTTGTTGTAAATTAAAATATATTACTTACAAGTAAGTAAGCAAATAGTATAAATTCTCTCGCTTTTTGAATAAGAAGTAAAGAGAAAAAGTTCTCCCTCTATACTTAATTGGGATTGCCATTTTTTTCATTTTTTTTTTTTTTATGTTTATAACTTATAAAAATAAACTACGATTAATATATTTCAAGTACATTATAATATCCTATTTTATATACTATACATATACTATTAATATGTTGTATATATTGTTTATACAGTTTTACTATACCAAATATATGAATTATGTATAAATTCACATCCTAAACAAAATAATAATACATGCTAATTAAATAAGTGGAATATGTTTAATAATATATAACGCTATATACAATTCAATTTGTAATAATAATTAAATAACACATCTGGATTTCAAATGGAAACAGAAAAAAAAAGTTGTTCGTGTATTAAAAAAAAGTTTAGAAAATAGCATAGTTGGGTAACATTTTCAATGAAAAAAATTAAAAATAAATCAATAGGAGTAAATGTGTAATTTACTATTTTAATATATGTATAATTAATATTTGCATAACTTATTTCACTTTCTACCGTGCATAACTTATACATAGATTCCCTCATAAGTTATGTTGATATTAATTATGTAGGACTACAAAAAACATAACCAAACACCGTATAAAATTAATACATGAATATTTTTTATACAACATTTAGAATCCTACCAACCAAACATGGTATAAGTTATGTTGACTTTTTCACCTAATACAAAACTTTTACCAAACATGATAAAACTAATGCAACTTTTTATACATGAATAAAATGCAACTTATACTAACCAAACGGCCCCTTAATTCCTAACCTATGGATAAATCAATTTAAAAAGAAACTTCTAGATTTCATAGTGTGGCTCGACTTTTTTACTCGATTTTTTAGCTGAACTTTTATATGACAATATGATCTGCACAGACTCGTATATTTACCTAGATTGGGTATTTGACCAAATTAGGATAGTTCAAAGGCATTAAGAAAGCAAGGCCATAATTTGATATTTTCCGAACCCCAATTAAGGCAAGTTGAGATGCAAGTCACATGAAATAGGAATCTATCATGATAATAACCACATCAATCCACATGTAACATCTCATCGAGCCATAATGATATCCCTCTACCCGAACAAGGTCCCGTCGGGCCATAATCACATAACTTGGTCCCAAACACATCTCATCATGCCATAATCATGTAAACCATCACAAATTAATTAAAAGACATATATTATCAAAGGGCTTGTCCTTCAATTTGAGTCGTTGGCGTTTACCTATCTAATGGGCCATAATTTCCAATTACTAGCAAACAAGGTAGTCTTGAACGACTTATCTAGTCCACACATTCCACATATTGGATATGGACTCCTACCATAAACCTTTCTTATACTTGGAAATTCAACGGAAAAGTAAATTCAAGCCTAAGAATATTAAATTTGGCACATGAAAATATAATTCACGTAATTTATCTAAACTTGAATGAAGAGGTTTAGATTGAGCATTGGTCAAGTCAACACATCTAAAATAGTGGGATATACATATCTAGTATTTTTTTTTGTTTTGATGCATGAAAACAAAAAAACTAATTAGTTTTTATCTTGTAGTCAAACAAATTTATAAAAGAATAAAGCAACAAAAAGAAAAATCATATTGAGTAAGACAAATTGGGTTATAATCAATTGTTTTGCCCTAATTCAGCCACCCATCTTGACCTGAGCAAACGTAACGTCACTAGGCATATTATGATGACAAATAAATAGGTAAACGTCAAAGTCTTCCCTTGAGGGCCCCTTAAGGACTAAAAATACAAGTCTTCCGTTGACTTGAAGTCTCCAATTGTTAATGAAAAGTCTACACAGCTTCAAGTATCCAACAAACACATTACACACCCACATTCATAATAATATTGAGGTCTCAATTCTTTTCCTCTCTTGGAAATAGTAGAAAAGAAAGGAATCAGGACAGTACAAATGTAGGGGAACCATTCCGCTAGAATTTAATTGGCCGACTAACAAAGGTTATGATGGAGTGGTAAGTACTTTTTCATCCTTAATTGAGAGGTCTCGGGTTTGAGTCTCCTAGAGCGCTTCACCCCCAATGTGGATTTATTCGGCGCAAATTGAATTTAGTCAAGCTCCAATGTGAATCACAATCACGGACACATAATGATAAACGAAATAAATAAAAATAAATAATATAGGCCTAAATTTGAACTAGTCATGAATTTTCCAAGTACAGTAAATTCTCTATAAATTAATATAGGTGGGACCATCAAATTTTATTATTTTATAGAGATATTATTTAATCGATAAATTAATATTTATTAATTTAAAGAATAGTTTGAGATTTAATGAAGGTTAATTTTGATTATATCAAAATCATTGTATCTTACTAATTTATGTATCATATTTATCGATTTCACAAAAAAAAAAATTATATAAAGTACAATGAATACATCAAAATCATTGTATCTTACTAATTTATGTATCATATTTATTGAATTGTCACTATCGTGCAAACAAAAGAGCATGGATGACAAGTGTGTTTTTTGATGAATATATTTGTTGGTTTGACCACAAAATGCATGGTAGACGAGTTTTGCTTATGGTAGATAATTGTTCAGCCTATAATAGAAATATTGAAGGACTACAAAATGTTGAATTGTTTTTCTTGCCACCCAACATGACATCTAAAATTTAACCTTGTGATGCTGGGATAATAAGAACTTTCAAGATGTATTATCATAACAGATTTTATCGTAGGATATTAGAAGGCTATAAAGTGAGACAAACCGATCCAACAAAGATTAATGTTTTGGATGCTATCAATTTTGCAATCCTTGCTTGGACAATAAATGTTCAGCAAGAGAAAATAGCAAATTGTTTTTGACACTATAAAAATTCGTTGGGAGATGCAATCTCAGAGATTTGAATGAACCCACTTGTGAAAACATCATTCATAAACTTGATGTCATGATTAATGATCTCGGTTACAACAATAAAATGGATGTCAATAACTTGTCGGATTATTCGGATGAAAGTGATACATGTTCAGAGGTCCAGAACTTAGAAGAAATTGTGGATACCATGAGAAAAAAGCAATTTTATTGATGATGAAGTTGAAGAAGATACTATACCTTTGGAACCAGTTATGCGTAAAAAAACACTTATCCAATCTAGAACTCTTCACAATTTTATGGTGCAGTTCGAAAAGACAACACCAGAGCTCTTGGATGCAATAAAAAAAGTTAGAGATGAGCTTAAACTAGATTTAAATTTATTTTTTTTATAAAAAAAAACACAATAGAATCATATTTCACTAAATTGTCTTAGATATATTTGTACTTTTAAAGAATTATTAATTTATGATATTAATGGGACCATATATTTAAATAGGGGCCTTCTGGAAATATATTATCTTATTATTTTATTGAAATTGGTGATTTTTTCCATTGGCCCAAGTCGGAACCGGAGGAAAATATTACTTTAGAGAGATTATTAATTTATCGAGTATTAACTTATAGAGGTTTTAATGTACATGAACTCAGGAAGGTGTGTGGAAAAGTCCGCACCACAAAAACTGAATAGTTTCCTGTGTGGAAAAGTCTGCTCCACAAACTGAATAGTTTCAAAGAGAAAATATTGAGAAAAAAACTATTTAGATTGACTTAAAAGTTGATCAAATCTACTCATTTTTAGTTTTTGGGAGTGTTTGACAAAATCAAAAATAAATTTAAAATGACCTAAGAAAAGTTAGAAGTAACAGTTCCCTACTTTTTATTTATTTGACTTGAAAGTCATTTATGTTTGAATTTTTTTTTGACTTAAAAACTACTTTTTTAAGAGGGTGTTTGGATTAGCTTAAAAGTTGGTCAAATCTACTTTTAAGTCAGTTTTTGATTTATTGAAGTGTTTGACAAATATAAAAATAACTTAAAATAAATAATAAATGACTTGAAATAAAGTTAGGAAGTGTTTAGCAAGATTAAAAATAACCTAAAATAAGTTAACAATGACTCAAAATAAGTTAAAAACAAAAAGTAGGTCTCCCCCTACTTTTTATTTCTTGAATTAAAAGTCACTTCAGTTTGACTTTTTATTTTTGACTTAGAAGCTACTTTTTTATGTCAATCTAAACGATAGGGGTGGACATTCGTTATTCGATTCGGGTTTCTCAAATTTTGTGTTTGGTAATTCGGTAATTGGTAGTTAAAGTAGATATCAAATACCAAAATTTTAAATTTCGGTTTGGTAATTCGAAAAAACGATAAATTAAACTTCGATTTGGTACAGTATTCAGTAATACCGTATTGAAGTTATAGCCAATTGTATTACAAAGTTAGTATTATTTCTCTAATCATTTCTATTTATTTATGTAGACACACGATATAATAGAAGATCAACAAGTAAGAAGACATTAAGAAACGCAAATTGATATAACTAAAAGACATGTATTTGGATTATTCATGCTTATTCTTTAACTTTCTCTTTGGACTGTACTCATGAGTAATGGATACGTTGATATATGACCTTCATTAGGTAAATAATTTGGTATTCGGGAAAATACCGAATACCAAATGGTACCAATGTCTCATACCAAACCCAAACCCAAACCCGAATACAATAATTCTAAAATTTTACTCCTGAATACCATACCAAATACCGAATTACCAAATACCAAATAACCAAAAAATTTGATTCGCTTCGATCATTCGATTTCGGTATTTTATGCCCAGCCCTACCAAACAGGCTCTAAGTCAATCTTGAGAGTTGGAAAATATTGACAACATATATAGTACTAGACTACTAAAGTGATTAGCATCAAACTGAAGAATGCAAGTAAGAGTTTTAGAAATGTCCATCTTACTTTTCTTGGTATTTTTCCCATTGCTTAGCTTAGGACACAGACTAGAGGCGGGTTGTGAGGATTCTTCGTGCAAGAATGATGGTCTCATCATTCATTTCCCATTCAGACTCAGTCATCAACCAAAACATTGTGGCTATCCTGGCTTTGAACTACACTGTAACACTAAAAAAGACACCATCCTTGAGCTTCCTTCGTCTGTTCACTTAGTTGTTGAAGAAATTGATTATGTCTCACAGAAAATTAACCTTTATGATCCTGACGAATGCATAGCAGCCAAGCTACCAAAACTGAATTTGTCACAATCTAATTTCAGAAATGCTGACGATCCCACAGTCCTATTCAATTGTTCTGCACCATTAGCATACTATTATGGTATTCATTTAGTTCCTTGTCTTGGTTCTTCTGGTTACAAAGTTTATGCTGTTTGTACGACTTTTCTCCTCCACTTCTTATTGTCCGAGCCTTGCACAAAAATTCATCAGTACCCATACTCATCGTACACATTTAGGAAGAACAAACTGCAGCTGAATTGGTCCATACCACTCTGTAGGAACTGTGAGTTCAAAGGAATGGATTGTGGTTTCAAGAATGGAACAAACCTATTGGAAGCTCATTGTTTCAATCGAACTATGAACCAAAAGGGTACTATTTATTTCTGAAATTTCTTTCTAGTTTTTCCATAGTTGATAAAAAAAGCACTTAACAAACACTTTAATTTTGTCCATAATAGGTATTACTAAGCAGCCCTTGGTTGCAGGTTAGTTTTATTAAGTTTTTACTCCATCTGTTTACTACTTGATTTTCCTTTATGCTTATGACATGTTATTTATCAATTATTGTAGGTGTAGTTTTAGGTACAGCGCTTGTTTGCATTATTGTCTTCTCACTTTATCAGCTATATTTGACAAGTATAAATGAAAGAGAGAGTCGAGTTAGACTTGAAAAGTTTTTGGAAGACTACAAGGCCATCAGACCAACACGATATACTTATGCTGATATTAAGAAGATAACAGATGATTTTAATGAAAAGTTAGGAGAAGGGAGTTATGGAACTGTATACAAAGGCAGACTTTCCAGTGAAATCTATGTTGCAGTAAAAGTCCTACGCGATTCCAAGGGTAAAGGGGAAGAATTTATCAATGAAATTGGTACAATTGGGAGAATCCACCATGTTAACGTGGTCCGCTTGGTTGGTTTTTGTGCTGATGGATTCAGACGAGCTCTGATCTACGAATACCTACCAAGTGATTCACTTGAAAGGTTTATTTTACCAGTAAGCTCAAGCACGGGTAGTGTCTCACTCATCAGCTGGAACAAGCTTCAACATATTGCTCTGGGTACTGCAAGAGGGATTGAGTATCTTCACCAGGGATGTGATCAGCAAATCCTACATTTCGATATCAAACCACAAAACATCCTTTTAGACCACAACTTGAACCCCAAAATATGTGATTTCGGCCTGGCCAAACTGTGTTCTAAAGAAAAAAGTGCGGTCACTATGACAGCTGCTAGGGGAACCATTGGTTACATTGCACCAGAAGTGTTATCAAGAAACTTTGGTAAAGTTTCTCATAAGTCTGATATTTATAGCTTTGGGATGCTCTTGTTAGAAATGGTTGGTGGGAGGATAAAGATGGATCCTAAGACGAATAACCACAGCAAAGTGAATTCTTTGGAATGGATATATAGACATTTAGAGAAAGGAGAAGAATTAAAGATTCAGATAGAGGAAGAAGGAGATGGTACAATTGTGAGAAAGTTAGCTATTGTTGGACTTTGGTGCATACAGTGGCATCCTGTTGATAGGCCTTCAATAAAAGAAGTTACTCAGATGCTGGAAGGAGATGGAAGCCATCTCAACTTGTCCCCAAATCCTTTTATGGCTACTAACACGCCTAAGTTAAATGCAAGTCCTCTCAGAGAAGATCTAGACGTTATTTTAGAAATTGAATAACACTTCAAAGTCATTTGTATAAGAATTGCAAAAGTATTTTGTTACATAGTAGTGATCAGCAAGCTGAATGATACATATGTAGACTTATTTCTCGATTTGTATGTGTTAATTATATCCTTGCATTAAACCCATGTTAATCGGATGTCCACAATGGGAAAGAAATGAGTTGAATGATAAATGGAGAAATAGTCCTTCTCTCAAACACACATCCCAAAGAAAAGGCAGTTATTTCCTCAAAGTTTTACCCAATATTATAGAGAAGGCCAATTTTTATAAAGGCGAATTTAGGATTTAAAGAGGATGGATGCATAGTGTTAATGTGCATACTATTACTTAGTCATGATTGGATGCAAACTTAGTGTAAGTACACATGCATAAATTTATTAATATATCTAGAAGTTATTTGACAAAGAATTTGGACTAAATTTAACGAAGGAGCGTTGAGAAGCTTCCTGAGTTTTTCATGGATAAGCTCTTATCCCATTGGCAAGTTGCATTATTTGGTTGGACACAAATTAGCATACCATTAATCTATATTTAGTGGGTGACAATTCGACAGATTGGGTTAAATTTGAGCGAATCAAAATGGGTCAAGACTCAACCCAACCCAAATTAGTTTGGGCCAAAATGGGTTGGGTCAAAACGAGTTAGTAACGGATCATAACCTAACAAGTTTTAATAGCTATATTTGTTATTTTATAAGCTTTCAATACCTAATAAAAAAAATCTTTATTATAACTATATATAACATATAAAATAAAATAAAAAGTGTTTTAAAAATATTTTGACAAAGACTCAAAAATCAATTTGGTTACATATCAACCTAATTTTTAATGGGTTGAGCTAACAAATGAGCGGGTCAATAACAATCCAAACATAAATGAGTTGGGTTTGAATTTGCCAGCCCAATCTATATGGAGTAAATTCGGGCATCATTTGGTTAGCACACGGGATGGAAAATAGTTGAAAGGAAAAAAAAATCAACTTTTTTGCGTTAAGAGTGTAAAATTTTGCTTGTATGTATGATGTGGCATTAATCAAGTTAGACTTTTCCATGATTACTCCCTCGGATCCTAATTATCTCCAAATTCAACTTTTTTGGGACAGAGTGTGTCACGACCCGATTTCTCAAGTCATGATGGCACCTATTATAACCCACCAGTAGGTAAGCCACCCCGTAACCCGGAACAACAAGTAGTGGGTCTGAGGGTAGAAACTAAACAAGAGTAGACAAATAACAATATAAACAGGCGGAAGCAAACCAAAAACATATATACAAATAAAGATCCCTCCCAGAACTTGGAAGTCACTAGTACAGAGCTACTAACAAAATGAGTACAAGTCCCAAAAGTGGACAACAGAGACTGGACTGTCTCGAAAGGTAAAAGACAAGTCTAT
>JAJOOE010021339.1:0-22179 GCA_036250405.1 Solanum raphanifolium
ATTATTATTTTTTATTGAATATTTTAGTGTCATCAGTACTCATCTCATATTTTGTGTTATTTTCTTAAGAAACACCTTAGATAATTGTATTTTGGTTGGACTAAAGAAATATTTGGAGCACAAGTTAATTATATGTTTGTATGCAAACTTTACCGAAAAGATCCAAAAATCTGAAAAAATCCGAGGTTTATTAGTTTGGTTTGATTTATAAATTTAACAATTTGACACAATGGTTTGGTTTGGTTTGGTATTTGAAAAATCCGAACCAACCCGAGGTTGAAAAGCCCGAAAAAATCCAAATTTTATTAGTTTGGTTTGGTTTATAAATTAATTTTTTTTACACAAATGATTTGGTTTGATATTTGAAAAACCCGAACCAACCCGGTCATGTACACCCCTAGATATTAGTACAGATAAAATCACGTTATCAAAGATAAAACGATTATATAAACATTTAATTTCTTTTTAACATAGAAAATACTAAAACAATTAAATAAACAAAATAAAAATAAGTATATCGTTTATGTTATGCACATTAACTCATTAAGGATGTAAAAGTTGACTTTGTCTCTTGATAAAGCTCCAGGGATAAGTATTTTATTAAGCAAAAAAATATTATAATGTTTATTTGGAATTTATCGAAATGGTACAAATCTGATTAGCTAGCTAATCATTTAAGGTATCATATAGTTATACAATATGATGTGACATTAATATGTGGTGCTTTTTGACCATGAAAGGGGAAAAATATATATTCGTACTCTATGTCAGATTTTTTTTCATATTCAAATTGAGACATTTAGTTAAAAATAAAAAGGATGCTATTCATTTCAAAACCATTAATGATGATTATTTCCAATTTCATCTCAATTTTATTATGGTTTTGAATTAATAATTTACTAAAAAAAAATTTGAGACAACTCAAAAGTGAGTAGAAAAATATTTTCATCTTTATTTTAGCTATAACAGCTAAGCAAGACCAATGAGCTCAACTAGTGATAAGTATGATGGTTTAAATAATTTTATTTAACTTTTGTGCACTGACATTTTACCATTTAAATAATATTCGATATGACTTTTTAATATGTTGAATAATAATAATGAGACATAAATATCTACAAAAAATTACAAAAATAAATAAATCTGAACCGATTTTAATTGGAGTGTGGACTATACAAATATTGACCATTTCAAAAGCGTTCAAAATAATAGTCAACTAAATTTATACAACAAATTTGTTAATTTCTTTACAACATCATCAATAGACACACCTAAAATCTAAAATAAAATAAAAAGAATTATAAACAAAAGAAAACTTTTAAAAAAAAAGAAAAAAAGACAAGGACAAGGAAGGAACAAAAAGTTCCCTCACCATCAACTCTTTCCTATTCAGAGACGGATCTAAAGCGGGTGAATAAGACTGGATTCATAGATATATGTACAAAATATATTACTCTAGTGATATATATAATAAATTCATTTTAAATACGCACGTTGATTATAAAAATTTTAACTCCGTCTCTAATGTCAATTAACTTCAGGAATACTTTGAAGACGAGGCTTCCATGATTGTTGACGTTGAATATTTTCAAAATCAAAGCTATTATTGCTAGAATTTAAAAATCCAGACAATAGTTGCTCCATTGTAACTTCCTCCATATTGTCAATTTTTCCAGCTAGAATTTGTTCAAGCTCATGCTTCGTAATTCGTATTTTCACCTCTTTGCAATTAACTATCGAAGAAGAAATAGAAGAAGATGATGAAGAAGACGAAAATAATTTTTCTTTCTCTACGATCAAATTTTTTGGTGATACGACACATTCCCACTCATCATCATCATCAACATATACCATGTTTGATCCACGTTTACAACAATTCCCCATCTTAGAATAACAGATGTTCTGTTAGATTAGTCGAGATACTGTAAACTGATCTAAACACTATGATTATAATTTAATAACACTTTTGAATATACTAATTTCTCATTAATATGTTTGTGAAATGAAAGAGGTGGAGATTTGGGATTTACATGATGCATCTATATTTATACCCTTGGAAATAATTTGGGGGGGGCGGGGTGAGGAAGGTGGGGGGAAGGACACATAGAATAAGAAATGGTCTTTTTCTATGTGTAGACAATTATTATTATGGGTGGCTGACAAGGAGGATTAGTTCAACAATCTTATTTTTTCAATTTACTCTATCTATATATTGCTTTGACAAATTATTTTGTCCATTTTCATTTTATGTGGCAAGTTCAAACAAATTAAATTTATAGAAAAAAAACTTTTGAAATTTATCGTCATTACATGTCACATATGTGTAACTATAGATTATAAAATTTGTAGTTGAAAACATTTCATATTTTTTTTTTCTTATTTAAAAATATAATGAGAAGTTTAAATTAATTAAATTATGTTTAAATATCTCAAAAAAATTGAATTTAAATTCAAACGTTCCCTTATTTTGCATGTGTTTAAACTTACGTCAAGAAAACTACAAATTTTGAACAAGAAAAAAGGTCTTTTTGGAAAAAATTAATCTTATTTACAAATATTTATCGTCATGAAGTTAGATTTATTTCGTGTTTGTAATTAATTCAGATTTACGTCATATATATAGAAAAATGTTTTATACTCAATTTTTTCAATGCTCAAATTCGAAATTTATAATTAATGATCAAATGATTTTGTTCATCGATCCCAATATAATTCTCAGTGATCATGGTTATATTACCGACCATTATACCAAAATATATATTAAGTACCCACATTAACATTTTTTTAATGTGGAAGGAATAAAAAGATGTATAGGATCTAGAAAGAACAAAAATAAATTAGTTAAAAAGGAAAACAAAATTGAGTGAGATAACATGTGAACATGGAATTGTCAATGGAATCAAAGAAATATGTGGACCAATTTTTTATTTTTTTTTTGGTTTCCCATCCAGTGTCCGAAACTCACATTTGAGCTTCGATTAAATTTGAATCATGCTCTGCAGGGCCCATTCGGAGGTGGTGCTCCCAACATGATTTTCTCCATACTCAGGGTTTGAACCAAGACCTTTAGTTAAGGGTGAAACACTCCCACCAGTGCACCACAACCCATGTTGGTATGTGGACCAATTTTTGTTCTACACATTTGTATTTATATACAACTATAATTCTTGGATTAAATTTAAGTCTTCCAGTAAGTGAGAAAAGTTCTTTGTATTAGAATCTTTTATATAAATAGTAGGTTGAATTTATTTATTTTTTCTAGTCGATATATATATATTGATTATATAAGAGCCAGTTGGGTGAGCGCCTACTTTTGTACATATTACAAGGAGAAATTAGAGCTATAGAATATAAGGGATCGTTTGGTTATTAGAGAAAATAATATATGTATAAATTTTATATTGTTTTCGATTATACATTATATTTGATATTATTTTGTATATAATAAAGAGTTAATGGTAAAATACACCCCTAAAATATTATTTTCTTGTGAGTTTCATATCCTAATTATCAATTATTTCCTTTACTTATTTAAATTATCACTTTCTTTATATCGAAACACACCTCAATGCTGAGTTGACCAAATATTGTCCTCACTCAATAACATGTGCGCGTAGGCCAACTCAACATCAAAGTATGTTTTACTATAAAAATTAAAGAGTTATAGCTTAGATAGGTTAATATTGGAACAATAGATAGTTGAGATATGAATCTCGTAAAAAAAGTGCTAATTTAGGTATGCCTTTGATCATTTGAACTATTAATAAATCATTGCATTTAACAATATGGGAGATTACATGTCAATGACGTTTTATTTCATACTCTTATCTTAATACATCATACATACGTTCAGTACTATTCCTATTCGAATATACTTTATTTACCTAATACAATAAATTTCACAGACAATAATAATAATATCAACATTACAAATATGTATATATATCCTATTTGATAATATATTCTTATACGCCCTACCACATTAGATTTTCACAAGAAGAATAAAATGAAATAAAGATATCAAAGTGTGAACTTAAAATGGTCGATGGAATCTTGGGACATTTTTCTTCACCAACTTCAGCCTCTTAGCTATATATATAGTAAGTCACTAATAATTTTAATTTTTTTTACAAAAGATATTAGTGAGGGTTAAGCTAACTATCCTTTGGATATCTGCCACGTATTCTAATTAGCTTGACTTAATCAGAATAGATAATTATAGGGGGTGAGGATGAAGATAATGTGTGTAAAGATAGAGCCGTGAACATAATGAACGTTGAATGTCATATGTGTGGAATAACTTGTTTTACTTATTTTTATTTGTTAGGAAAATTATTTTTTTTCATTTTTAAGAAACTTATTATTTTTCAAAATATTTAACCAATCAGTTATAAAAAGATATTTTCTTCCCTAATAAACTTGAATCGAAAAAATTTCAAATCATACTGAATAAATTGCTATGTATATTAAATTTTCTCCTTCTATGATATATGGACACAACTACAGGCCAATAGTGTAATTAAACTTTTTTCTCGCTTTATACAAACACAAACGCATTTTATATATTTTATACCGAAATGTATAAAATGACTAATTGTATATCGAAAATGGCTAATTGTATACCGAATTAGATGGCAAAAAAGGGGATGTTTGCTGCGAATTACAATTAAAATAAATTATGGCTATAACATTTAATTTGAATTAATAATTTGCTATTTCATACAATTTTCCCCATCAAAAATGATCTTTAGCGGCAATAACTTAATTATCACTAGATATATATTTTTAGCAGCAATTGCTACACTTTTTGAGAATGTCGCTAAAGTCTAATCTAAGGACAATTAACTAATGTCGGTAAAAGTTTTAGCACTCTTTGTTAATATTTATATTTATTGCTACTAAAAGTTATTTTTTGTTATAGTGATTTTGCTACTTATATTAAAAGGAAAAGCCATATATTTCCCCCTGAACTTATCTCGAAAAGTCAGTTACACACTTAAACTATCATGGTGACCTATTACACACCTTAACTACTCAAAAGTAAATTTATTACCACCATGAGACGTGTAACACCACTCTCACATTATGTGATGTATTACACTCGCTGCCACATCAGTGCTACGTCAGTGTCATGTCATAAATTATAATTTTTTGTTTTATTTTCTTTATTAATTAACTTTTCTTTTGTTAACTATATTTTACTCTAACTAATCCCTAATTAATTGTTTTAATTCTCTAATAATTATATCTTCTTCATCACTAATCCCACCCCTTTTCAATTTTCATTTCATCGGAAAATCATATCCGGGCCCCACCTTCACTATTGATTTTGTTCTTCACCACAATCATAAACCACAATTCTTCTTCTTCTTTGTCACCCAACTCCAAATATCACCACCACCATTATCAATATCAATTTTTTCCTCTTCACCACCTTCAATTACCTCTTTTAATGTTTTTCACCTGCCACCCATCACCACCAAACCCATAAAGCTGCTATTACCTCCAAAACGAAAAATTGATTAACAACTAAAAATTCTTTAACAAAGTCAAGAAAATGAAAAAGATAGACACAATCAATCAAATGTTTTCTAGATAAAATACAATTATTCACTAACAAACCTATGAGAATTAACCTAATTGCGAATAAAAAAAATTGTGCTTTAAGATTGTGATGAAAAATAAAGAAGTGTGATGAAAATAAAGAATGAAGAAGAAGAGGACAATGGGTGGGGTTTGAAGAAGAAGAGGTGCGGGGTGGAAAAGAAGATTCTAACTTCTTCTTTTTTTACTTTAATTTCAAACTGACACGCTTATTTTTTATTTTTGTTTTATTTTTTTGCCACGTCAGTTTTAGGGGGTAAGAAAATTCACTTTTGAATAGTATAGGTGTGTAATAGATCACTATGATAGTTTAAGCGTGTAACTGACTTTTCGGAACAAGTTTAAAGGAAAATTTATGCCTTTTCCCTCTATTAAAATTAAATTAGTTCCACCATCTTAGATGAAAAGTTCAACAATTTTACGTAGGAAGCCACGAGGTATTGGATATATGTATTTTTCCTCTAGCATGATTTAAATTTCTTTTATCGGATGTTTTATCTTATAAGTAGACATATATAGTTACGTTCTTGATCGTTGACTAAAAATCGTCATAACTCAATTCACTAAGTTCTTACTTAAATTTAAATTATTATTTTTTATAGTTTGTTTGAATATCAAATAATTTTTTTCTTAGACGTGGAACATATTCATAAATCATACCATCGCCACAACCAAAAGTTATATTCGTGCCACTTTTCACTAACGACTTAAATGTCCAATTTTAAAATATCAAAAATTATAAAAATCATATTTAAATGATCTCAATCAATCAAAAGTCTCATTAAAATGATTCAATTACAACCTCGTAATTGCACTCCTTAAAATTTATGATATGAATTAAAATTAGTCAAGTTTCAAAATTTTATTGAACACCAAATAAAAAAAAAAACCAAAAAAGTATGTCATGCGCTAATAATGTCTCGTTTGGAGCATGACTTTTGATGGATTTAACATTTCCCAAGAGTGCAGTCATTTTTTATTTAACTTTTGACATTCATATTAAAATTAGACTAAATTTAAATTTGTGAAGTCTCATATTCAGATAAAATTCTCCCTAACAACTGACTTCGTATCTATGAATCGTATACGAAATCGATAATTAAGCATGAAAGAGTATTTATCACTCCGTTTGGAGCCATTTTTCAGTATCTCAGTCTCTCACACAGAGAATTTTGTCTTGGTAGTGTGGGGTCTTATGCTAATTCATACACAGCTATTCTTCATTACTGCATCTTGCCCCCACCCACTTACGAGTTAAGAGCACCTCATTAATGGCTGCCCCAACTTTTACTCTCCACTTCCCCATGTTCTTTCTTCTAATTTCAGTTCCTTTTTTCTCACATTGCTATAGATTACACTCATTTCTAATCAGCTGAAAAAAATCCAAGATTTGCTGCTAAATTTCAACCCTTTTGGGTTTTCTTGCATTTGCTGTTTCCTTTCTACTTTGGTTCTTGAAGCAAAGGAAGACAGAAATGAGAGGAGGGGTCAGTGAAAGTTTCAGACTTGACCTTCTGGTTGTATTTATACTGCTTCTTTGTAAGTATGAATCCCCTTTTTTTGTGCTTGGTATTTTGGTTAATTTACTTAATTCTTGGATGATTTGTGAATACATTCTTGAAATTCACCAAATTTTGTTAAAAATTCCAGCTGGGGTTTGATAAAGATTCATGCTTTATGCTGGTGTTCAGGAAATTGGTGATCTAGTGGTGGCTTACAGTATCTGGAATTGTTGTGTGTTTGCTAGAACAATGTATCTTCTATCTGGGCTGGATATGTAGGTCTTAAAGATGATATTGATATGTATGGTACTTTAGTCCATGCTTAGGGTATGAGTTGAGCTCCTTTACTAAGTTTTGGAGGCAAGCAGAAAATTAGTTTCAATTAGTTGTTTGTGAAGAACATATGTGAATTAGAAAATTTAGTGTGAATGAGTAACTGAAACTGTTTGGTAGGATCATTTAAATTGGAATTAAGATGGGAGTTGGGACAGTTGAGGCTTGCGAAAATGCATTTTGTTAGAGTATGTTGAAGAATGAAAAAGTCCCACATTGATGGTTAATGAGATGAGGTGATCTCACCTGTAAAGGCTTGGCAATCCTCCTCCGTTTGAGCTAGCTTTTGGGGTGTGAGTTAGGCCAAAGACCTAATCTTACAGAGTCTAGTAGTTTTGCATTATGTTAATCTTACTTTAGACTCTGCATTAGCTGGAAAAACTATTTCTGCTCCGAGACCTTATTTGAGTGATGTTCTCATTCCCTTGCATCTCCTGCTGCTTGAATCAGTTGTACTGTTGTGCATTGCTTTGGATATTAGGGGAGGGAAATGTATCTGCGGGAATTCGTAATTCAACTCTGAATATGGAGTGGTATAAAGCAGGGAAGGCAATGTATAGTTTTACAAGTTATGAAATGGTTTCGTGAGCTAATACTTAACAAAGTGTGTCAGATAGTGTTTCTGTGGGTAATTTAGATTTGACCCAAACTGAATGAATCAAGGAGAAAATCCAGTAACAATGATATTGGATTTCTCTAGATATACAAGTTTCAATCTTTGAAATCTCAACACGAGGGTCTTCCACAGACGGAGGATGATAAGTCAGCAGAAAGTGATTGCTTGCTGCCATCTTTTTTCTTTTAGCGACTACATAATCTGCTGGTTTTAGTGGTTTCTGGTTGAATAATTCATGTGGATTCGTGGTTGAACACTTAATGTGGTACATTCACCTATGATGCTTTCACCGTCCTCCCGAATATTTCTGTCTATGTGCATTTGCTGGCAGTTCATTTGGATCCAGTGCTATTACGAATCTCTGATAGATTTGCTACTTTTACAGGCCTCCAGGAATCCAGTTGCAGCTCACTGAATAATCTAAAAGGCTCTCTAATCATGGACATAAAGGAGGATACTCTTTTGCTAGAGACGTCACCTACTGCTGCTCCACAACCCCTTCTCCCCCTTCTTGCACCTTCGCCGTTGGCACCTTTCACAAACAGCACTTCACCTAAACTATCTGGTTTGTTTCAGAAACTAATTACATTAAAATTCTTGGTCCTTAGTGTCGAATAAGTTTTAATTTATATCAACCTTCCAATTTTGGAGCAACTTGGAATAATTAAAAGTATACACACAACAGTCTGCCAATATATTTTTTGCCTGATCTGGAACAGTTTGGAAGGAGAGCCTTGGCATAACTGGTAAAGTTGCTTCCATGTGACCAGGATGTTAGGAGTTCGAACTATGAAGCAGCCTCTTGCAGAAATGCAGGGTAAGGCTGTGCACAATAGTCCCTTGTGATAGGGCTCCATAGTGGGAGCTTAGTGCATTGGGCCATCCAGCAGTATGCCAATATTTTTTATAAAGTATTGTTATCTGTTTTGTTTCAGAAACTAATTTTGTCAAACTCCTAACAACTTAGCAAGAACTATATCTTAAAAGTTAAAATGCCAAGGTCAAAACATAAAGCAGCATTGATTGGATACCTGGGTTCAAATCTTAGTGGAGACAAAAAACACTAGATGAGTTCTTCACATCTGCCTAAGGATGGTGGGCAGAGTTTTTGATACTTGTGGTGGTGGGAGGTAGTAGATACCCAATAAATTAGCAGAGGTGCATGTAAGCTGTCCTGGACACCACCAATCATAAAACAAAATATATAGCAACATAGATTTAGAGAAGAAATAGACTTCAGAAAGATCTAAGGTTTTCAATATCCCCTGTCTTCTCTTACTTTTCCTCTCACCCTCTCCAGGATTGTGTATGCTGAACTTTGCTGCTGTGAAAAGTATGATGGCCGTGACATCAATAGATTGTGTAGCTCCATTTGCAGAGTATCTGGCTAATGTCATGTGTTGCCCTCAACTAGAAACAACTCTTGTTATTCTTATTGGGCAGTCTAGTAAACATTCAAATATGCTTGCTTTAAATGGGAGTCTCGCAAAGCATTGCCTTTCAGATTTTCAGCAACTCCTGGTCAGTCAGGGTGCCAATGATACTCTGCAGCAGATATGCTCTCTACATCTTGAAAACCTTACTGAAGGTTCTTGCCCAGTCAAAGATGTTCATGAGTTTGAGAGCACTGTGGACTCATCTAGCCTACTTGATACCTGTGGCAAGATCGATCTTGTGAATGAATGTTGTGAGGAAACTTGTGGAAATGCTATAACAGAAGCTGCTAAAAAACTTGCACTTAAAGCATATGATATTTCAAGGATGGATGACCCTCATGTGCTGTCTGATCACACAACTAGAGTTAACGACTGTAAAAGGATTGTACACCGATGGCTGGCAAGTAAACTTGAACCTGCTGGAGCAAAACATGTTCTTAGAGGACTTTCTAATTGCAAAAACAATAAAGGTGATAACTTCATACAAATTCTCTTCCATAACAACCTTGGATTTCTCATTGCATAGTTATTTGCTAGATATGTGCTTAAAATTGATAATGTAAAAGCCTTCATTCCATGAAGTGTAGACATCGATATGGAAATGAATAGTTACGGGCATCCCAAATAAAATGCATACACATGAAGGTTAAAAATAGACTTGTTGGGTTTTTCTATCTTTAACCCTTTAGATTTGAGCTTCTTTGCGGCAAATGTGCTTCTCAAGCTTTATATGGTAAATAATGGAAGTGATCTCTGATAAGCACATCATATATATATCCTACTACACTTATTTTCTAATAAATTTTATTGCGATACATCTTATTAGCTAGTGTTGATCAATAATGTTAAAATGTTTTTGTTCTTGGAAGGAAGAGGAAAGGATAAGATGGTTGATTGAGTACTTCCCCTTGGTTAAGGGCTCATACCCCCCCCCCCCCTACCATCATTACTAGGAGCAATTCCAAAGTGTATTCTTGCTCTCTTTTGTTTCATGACCTGGTGAAAGTACCAACAACAACAAACCCAATGTAGTCCCATAAGCGGGGTCTGGGGAGGGGAGTGTAGAGTATATATAGACTGACCTTACCACTACATTGAGAAGGTAGAGAGGCTGTTTCAGAAAACCATCGGCTTGAGTAACGAACATCAGAGAGCTAAAAGAAAAATACAAAAGTAAAGATGAAGTACGTTTTCTTTTAATGACTATCTTATAATTCCACTTGTTGCCCCAAACCAAACATAGTCTTGGTTATTCGATCATCCTCAATGCTACTGCCTCCACAAAGTTACCAAAATTCTTGCTGAAGAAATTAGAATCTAGCTTCCATTCTCACCTTCTATCTTTGCATTTCCATATTATTATAAATCTACTAATCTGTTTTCTCTTCCCCTTAGTGTGCCCTTTGGTTTTTCCTAACATGAAAAATATTACAAAGGCTTGTGGAGATGGGATGAATAACCAAACAAGATGCTGTAATACTGTCGAGAGGTATGTGTCTCACTTACAGAGGCAGAGCTTTGTCACCAACTTGCAAGCTTTGGATTGTGCTGCCTCGCTTGGACTTAAGCTACAGAAAGACAATGTTAGCAAAAATGTCTACAATCTCTGTCACATTAGCCTCAAGGATTTTTCTGTACAAGGTCAGTTTTTATTTGAATGCTCTTTTGTGCATTGTACAGCATACAAATACCTTGAGCTGACTTCAAATTTTGATCTTGTCATGTTTGTGGCATCTGGTTATCTTCAAATGACTATACTACACCAGTTACACCAGAAGGTAATAAACCTACTTTACGTGTTTGCTAGTCCATTCCTATACTCCTTTTCTTTTCTACTTTGTTGTTTTGTTCCTTAGTTATCACATCATGTTACCTTCTTTGACAATTAATACTCCTGATAATGAGATATTAAAATTTTCGATTAGGATACCTTGGAAGATGTTGATCGAGATGCTTTGATAGATGTGATTAATTATGAACTCATAGAACGTTAAGACTGACAGAACTTTTCGGTAAAAAAGAACGTTGAATCAATGTTAGCTGTACAGAAGAACAATTGATTGAATTAAATTGGATATCTTTGAACCTCGGCTACTGAAGTGTGAAACTGCTTATGAGAAGAGAACTGTGTATTTACTCGTTAAATATGTATTACTCCAATCATTTCAATTTGTTTGTCTGTACTCTTTTTTTTTTTTGAAATTGGTATCTAGAAGTCTTACTTCCCTTTTTATTCTGGTTAAAAAAGAATGCCTCTTTTTTTTTTAGCAACCCTTAAAGAGCCATAAGTTTGACATATTGACATATTTACAACCATAAGATGAAAGAGCATTTTCGTACATTCTACATATCTTTAGTTTAAGACCATAAGATTCAAAAGTATTTTTTACTTTCTTAAACTCCATGGCAAATCAAAATCAGTCAAACAAATTGAAATGAAACGGAGGAAGTACATGTTCATTTCTGTTTGCGAGATTAGCCACCTTGTATACAACAAGTCTATGACATATCTTTACCTGCCTCATCCTTTCTTTTTTATCTAAAATTTTTACAGCACTAGTAAATTATTTCCCCATGTAGTTTGAGATTGAGGCCTAGTTGTTACCGTTGTTGTACTAGTTAATAATTATTTGTTGTTCTTTATGTTGGAACAGTTTCGGGGTGTCTTTTGTCTAGTTTACCATCAGATGCAATACTGGACAAAACTTTGGGGATCGGCTTTGTATGTGACTTAAATGACAACATTCCGGCTCCTTGGCCATCTATGTCTCAGTTACCAGCTTCATCATGCAAGAAGTGTATGTTGGACGTATTCCTTCTTATTAAGTTTCACTTTGCAAAAAGTTTTCTTATATAACTGGTCACTGATGTATATCGGAACTTCCTACTTTTGCAGCTGTGAGAATTCCTGCACTTCCTGCTGTAGCATCGGGGCAAATAAGTAAGAAAACTTACACATTTGTAGTTTTTACCTTCTTAAAGTAGGGGTAAGACTGCGTACACACCACCCTCCCCAGACCTCACTTGTGGAATTACACTAACGCCATCTTAAGTTGTTTGTATTCTACTCATTTCTTAGGGCTGTTCATTGACACTGATTTCTCGTTAATTCGTCAGGTTTTAAAGGATTAAATATATGGTCATACCTTCTTCTGGCGGCCTCGATGATACTGGAAGTCTGCTGTATATATAATGCTGCTATTCGTTCTTACTAGCAGTGTTTCGTGGAAGCGTAAAATCTTGACCAGAAAGGGAACTGTGTGTCTCATTGACATCAAAAGTTCAAAATGTACAAATGCAGGAAAATCATGCACCTAAGTAAATTGACTCCAAGATCAATTTTGTGACAAAAATTTACTATGTTCTTGCATGTTTTGGTGATAAGAATTGTAAATAATTAGACAGTAGGTTGACTTTTCATGTAAATATTTTCAGTTGACAAAAACTTTGCCTTTTTATAATTTGGAAATCCTAATGAAGCATTTTTAACAGTATATTTCTCTGAATTGGTTTTCAAGGTTGCATAATAATGTTCTTTTCACATAATGCTAATTTTCTCATTCTTATTTCACATTCTACTTGTACTTGTGTATTTATTATTGTCTTTATAAACTGTCACATTAATAATTTGATCAGAAAAGTAGGGCATATATATGGAGTAGAGCTACTATAACAAAACAAAAATAAGGTATGAAATAGAATAGAATTATTAAATAATAAATAAATAAAAATAAAATGAGAAAGAAAAAAGAAGATAACGACACAACAAAAATAACAACATATCTAGTGAAATTCCATAAAATGAGATATGGGGAGGGTACAAAGTACGCAAATCATATCACTAGTTCATGAAGGTAGAGAGGAAAAAAAATAACAACACGATCACGCTAAATCAATATTTCCTTCATTATCCAACAACACTGCATGAGAAAATGTAGGAGTAGACTCTTCAAACTTTACTCGTAGAAGTAGAAGAAAATGTAAAAAATATTTTCTTTCTCAACCTCTTTAATTTCCTCCCAATTTTGATTTTCAACTTACAAAATTTCACTTTCAACCAATATGATGATTTTTTTCTCTTAGACACAACAGAATCTGCTTTCTTTAATGATTTATAAATCAAGAATTGTGCTTTTCTATGTTTAATATCTTCTCTGTCTTCATTTTCAATTTTTGAATACATATATGGTCGATTGAAAAGAGTGTTCATTTTTTTTTGGATAGTGGAAAGAAATGAGTAATTTGGAGAGTTTGGGAAAATGGTTGAAATATTTATAGTAAAAAAAAAAAAAGAGTTCAAATGTTCAATGAAATAAATTTAATTGATTCTATAAAAATTAAAAAGCGTACATTATGGAAGAAATTAGGGACGATGTAAAGTGCATGCCCTTTTTTAGAGTTTTAATTAATTTTGAAATAACTAGGGGGTCGTTTGGTTTAGAGTATGTTTGGATTAACTAATCGTAAATAACTGAAAAGTATTTTGTAAGTGTCGAAATTGATATTATAAATAAGCAAATACATATTTAGATAGAAGTGTTGAAACTGATAATAAAACAGTTGATGTGTTTGATAAAAATATGTTGATAAGTTGTTCTTTTGTTAGAATGACTAAAATACCCTTAATTTTTTCTACAAAAATTATAAATTTAGGAGTTATAAAATAAGAAGCGGTCAATACAGATTACAAAATGAAGAGGAAGTAAGCTTATACACATTTTGATATTTACCAAACGAGTAAATAAACTTAGAATAATTGTAATTATAAGTAAGTTTAACCAACTCATAAGCTTAACCAAATACGTTTTTAGAAACAAATTAGGCAGAAATTATAATGCCGATTGAAAAAGACTCCAAAAGAGTTTGAGGAGATTTGTAGGGTTACTTTTGTCAATTTTGAATATCGCATTCATATGTAATTAACCGTGATATTGTTTTTATACGAAAAAGGGATAATAAAAGTTAGTTCATTGGTTGTTTACACAAAATTACATTAATTTATCGTAATTAAGTGATTTAATGAGGTAATGATATACATTAATTAGCTATGATTGTATGAGATAACTCTATGTTCAATCGTATATATGCCAATATATCTATTCGAAAATAAATCTCGAAGATATCTTGAATCATTTTTGGCCAAAATAAAACTACAAAAGTGTTATTTCATATTTGGTAATTTCTTCAAATCTTGAATGACATATTTTCTATAAAAGATTTATCACTTAAATCATTGCTTATTCATACATGTTCCATCTTTATGACAACGTATTCATATTAATTGAAATTGATATGTTTTGGTGTATGTATACATATATCTTATATGAAGATTAACTTCCATGTTTAGTATATTTGTTGGACAATCTCGATTTCAATTCTACAAGTAAGATCTAGAAAGAATGGTGTATACGTAGCTTTACCTCAACATTGACAAACTCATAGAATAATGTAGCTTGGTTGGAACGAGCTTTCCAAAAACTCAACCCAAGATAGGGTCAATCACATAGAATGAAGGGGACGAGGCCCCAACCCAAGCTAGGGTCAATCACATAGAATGAAGGGGACGACCCTAATGTTATGTAGGCTTTGCCAACTTATTGAATTGCGGGTAGAGAAAAGCAGACATGGGGGCTCAAGTCAGACACAACGTAACTAAGAGAGTCATTCTATTTAGAGCGAGACAAAATAAGCAACCACAAACAATCTGGCATACGAGCAGATTGGTTAAACAATGACTACTTCACTTGATGAATGAGCAAGTCCACTAAATTCGAAACTCGCGATTTCAACTTCTGACCCACATATCTGAAGTTGATTCTACAACGGCTAAACTTTTAAAACCTTGCAAAACATATATAGAGCTCTTGTTCCATGGTCTCCGTTATTATATATCTCAATTACATTCTTTTGTATCCTTGAGAAACTGAGACCACCACGCGATTTATCACGTGCCAATAGCTTAGGCACTCACAAATAGTCCGTCGCCTTTTAAGTTCAAATTGAGTTGTTACCAAATTTGTTTACATCAAACCTTCCTTATGAGAAGGAAAATCTTCTGATCAAGCTCAAACTTAGCTGCAATGGATGGATCTCCTCTCAGCTGCATCAGAAGTCCTCCAAATGAAACAAAAATGTCTCTGAAGACAAATAAAAACCAGTAAATCCATTGTTATATCAGTAAAATACTCGTGATTTGCTAATCGGAAACCAACAAATTGGTGGTCCCAACAACCAGAACATAGACAACTCTCAAACACTATATTTAAAAGTTAAAACTGAAAAATAATATACATTAGGCTAAAACGGCAAAATGTCTAGCCCAAAAACAAAAACAGAGAAAAACCAAGTACAGGAAAGTACATTTTTATTCCACAAATTAAACAACAACAACAAACCACACCATACCCAGTGTAATCACACAAGCGGGGTCCAGGGAGGGTAGGATGTACGCGGACCTCACCTTTGTGGGTTAGAAAGGATGGACCCTCGGCTCAAAAGCAAAGTTCACGAAGCAGGGTTGCAAGAAAATAAATTATATTCCACAAATGAACACAAATGAAAAAAAGACTCACACTAGAAAATAAGTCACATAAATCAAATTGAAATCTAATCTTAGCAAATGGGTGACCTAAGAAGTCAATCTAAGCCAAATTTTCAAAACAAGAAGCAAAAGCATATATTGCTAAGGTGTGACAGACTGACAGTATTGCACCAATGAAAAGGAAAGAACATCCAGAAATATAAATCCATGTTCATGGAATTGAATATGAGATAAGTTATCAAAACATACGCTTTAACGTGCTTCCCCGAACCTTCCTCTGAGATCCTATATAGCTTCCCATGCATGACATATTCGAACTTGTCAGCAAGTGATTTCTTGTTACCCTGTCATCAGGTTGCAGTACCATTAAGTACCATCAGGGTTTCTAAGAGTTTGAAACCCCGCAGTAAAACAAGAATGAGAAGTCAAACCAAAAAAGGAAGAAGGAAATTTGTACAAGCATTTGCCACACATTAGGCATCATTATATCTTGAAGCATTAATGCTTTACAAATAGAAAAATCAAGTATCATATTAAGGACTTCCATGAAAAGTAGCTTCTTAAAAACATACTTTAGAGCAACAAGTACGCTTCAATCCCAAGCTAATTGGGGTCAACCATATGAATCCCCACAAAAGACTCATTCTACTGACATTAAAGATCTCCAAATAAACTACAAAAAAATACTAGAAAAATTCAAAAAACTTAAATCATTCACTAAAGGCTCATGGATGTTAGAGGCTTAGAGCACCTTCAGTGAAAATACATTTGACGGACAGTGTGTTTTTTGACATAAAAGTTGCACACTGTAGGTGCTCCATGAGTCATCCATTTTCGTCATTTTGGTTATGAAAATTCTGGATTTGTCCCCCAATCATCACCATTTCGATCAAAAAAATCTTTTTTTTGGCTCCTTTTCCTTGATTTTCCATTCCTCAGTCTTCCAGTCATTCTCAAATGCAAAGGAAATCCTAAAGAATAGTTCAAGGACACAATAGATGGATCCTTCTGTGCTGATTAGCGATTGGATACATGCCAATACCAAAGGATTATACCCTTTCATTGGCAGATACAATTTGTTTGTCCTGCCCATTATGTTAGAACACAATTGAACAGCCATCACAAGGCTATATCATAAGGAATAACACCTCCGTGGAACAAAAAAGCGTCTATGACACGTGAAAACAGACACCACAAAAAAGTTGATATATTCTCTAGTTTCTAGTTCTAGTTAACAGTTGAACTGTGTAATATATGAGATGAGATTTTTAAACAATTCCAGATAAATAAGGTCAACAACAACAACATATCTAGTGAAATTCCACAAGTGGGGTCTGGGGAGGGAAGAGTGTACACAAACCATACCCCTACCTCATGGAGGTACAAAGGCTGATTTTGGAGGACCCTCGCCTCGAGTACAACAGATCAAAGTAGATATTAGAAAGGGTAAGTGCGATAACTTAAACACAATAAACAACAGAAGATGATGGAACCAAAAGCAAGACACTACAAGAATATGGCTAAACCCCTCAAAAAGCAAGACAACACTTCATTCATACTAACCTTCTACCATAATACGCAACCTCCACACCCTCCTATCTAAGGTGATGTCCTCGGTAATCTAGAGTTGTGCCATGTCATTTCTAATCACCCCCAGATTGACAAGATTACAAAACCTAATTCTTAAAGGGGATCACTTGTTCGAGACACATATTTTTTTCCTTTTGAAAACAAAAATTGTACATTCTAAATGCCTGTATAGCAAGTTAGTTTTTTAATGAAAGTATGTATATTTTTTTTTAATGATAAGGGAAACCCGCAGCCGCTACCCTTTGGGTGCGCACAGGGTAAAACCCCCGCTCCTATGCAATAGCTCGCAAACCACATAGGAGAGGTAACCCACACTAGGCAAGCCTGGTGCGACGAGCTCGACCCAGAAGGCAAACCCCTTGCTTTCGCTGGCAAGGGGTTTCGAACTTGAAACCTCCAACATGGAAGTCCCACGCTCAAACCACTGGGCCACCCCGAAGGGTAAATGAAAGTACGTATATTTTCGCGTCGTCATAAGGCACTTGATGTTTCTTACTTTGATGAAAGTGATTTGTCATGGTAAGTTGAACACCCTCAAATTTGACTGGATTATATTGTTTTCAGTTTCCTTTTCTGAATCTTTCTGATGCATTTTGACTAGTAAGGCCTACTCTGTAGGAAAATCTCAGAGACTTCAAGTACCTTATTTTTATTTCTTTACACAAATCACAAAATTAAAATTAAATCAGACAGGCTAACACTTGCAAATCAACTAGGATAGACATAAACCACTACAGCAAATTACCTGAATGAAATAACCAGTATCTGGTGTCCCATCCAAGTTCAAAGTAGAAGCTAAAACCATCATAAATTTATCCTTCACGCGCATAGGATATATTTCAGTGTTTATATCCAGTAGCATGAACATATCAAACTGCTCACTCCGTGCTTCAATGCGATTAACTACAAAATGCAAGATATATTCAATCACATTATTTGCAGCAACAACAACAACAAGAAGTATTGCTGCACTTTGATAATTTATGGTGACAATAATAAACAAAACATGGTCATCCATCATATGTTACAAATCATGGTTTTGCCAAGAAAACTGCATGAACTCTATATTTTAATGCTCCCTCGTATGTGCAGTCAGCAATACACTTATCGGTACTCTAGTGCTCAATGCTCCCAATAACTATTTGGTCAGTCCATGGCCGGCTGAACCACTACACAACCCCATGTCCCTTCCTAAGCCCCCTTATTGCTCACGAGGAAGAAACTACAAGGTACAACTACATAAACGTAAAGTTGGATCACCTTAGTGGAAACTATTGCAACGAAGGTCACATAAGAGTCCATACCTTTGTCTCAGAAGGCAGCTCTCACTGTAAGTACGTCGTCCAGCAAATATGAATAGACTAAGAAATTCATTACAGATGATCAACACTTTTTTACATTCATCTGGAATATTTCCAGTCAACTACATGAATACTACCCTTTTCTTTTTCTTATTTAACGCCACTATCTTTTCCTTAACCCTTTATTTCTCCTAATTGCATTAGTCCGGAGGAGAATGCCATCCCAGGTCTACAGTAAACAAACAATTTAGTTAATTCCCTTCAACTTATCATTCAAGTAGTGTACCACGACCATCTTTTCACTTCCACTAGAATAAAATTACATTGAAAAAGGTCTCGAGTTCAAACCCAAGCACAGTTGATTCCTTCGCATCTGTCCTAGCCTTGATGGACATAGTTACTTGTTCTGAGTGGGAGGTGGAAGGTGACAGGTATCGGTGCGCACAAGCTACCCAAAACCACGGTCATCAAAAAAATGATTTGCATTAATAAAAAGTTTTAAAAGGGCCACACTTTAAAGGATGTGATATAGACGGTCTACTCTAATGCAAGCATTAATAACTGCTTCCACAACTCAATAGGTTACAAGGAGACAACTTTATTGTTACTCCGAGACTCTCTTCCATAGATAAAAAGTATCTAGATGATTAATTCAACATTACAAATAAATCATTGATACCTACAGATTATGTGTTGGCTCACAGTTCAAAATTCATTCCATTACTACTGATGATTTTGCATACCTCGATCAAATTTTTTTCCATCAGGATCTTTCTGAGTGACTGTAAATATATCTTCGAACAGAGTTTCAACCATTTTGAACAACCTACAAAAATCACACCTATAATAAACCAAAAATATACAGAATCTACTCTCTAATAACTAAAATTTGGTAGAAAATATTGTGCAAAAATCATTTCTACAGTTATCTAACCTCAAATTTGTGAATTTTGCTTCTAGAAAAAATCACTTGAAACAAAAATTGTGTTAGGATTTAGGGTTTAGGAGAACTTACAGGTGTTAGCAGTAATGGCGACTAGAGGAGGGTTTGCCAATTTCTTCGTACTCTTTACCAAAAATAAAAATACTTGTATAACATATTAAAACTATATATAAGTAAGATTTAAATAATATTTTTTATATTTATATAAATTTAAAGAAAAACTTGTGTAAATATGTCATCGAATTATTATAGGGAAAAAACATAAATTCCCCCTCAAATTTGTACCAAAAAGTTAGTTACATGCTTCAACTATTATAACGATTAACGGCATATTACACATCTATTCTTATTCAAAGATTAATTAAAAAAAAAGTGTAATTAATATTACCCCAAAACTGATGTGGAAATAAAATAAAATATAAAAATAAATAGGCGCATTTGAGTTGAAAATAAAGTAAAAAAAGTAGTTTTTTATACCCCCGACCCCCTGTATTCTCCGTCTTCATGTTCCTCTTCTCTTATTTTCCTTCAGAATTTTTCTTCAGAATTTTTTATTTCTTATCACAATTTTACAATTTGTCACTCAATTTCATTTTTTTCTCATCACATTTCAACAATTTGTCACTCAATTTCATCATTATACCTAGAAAAAGTAATTTTTTTATTCAAATTTCACAACAATTCTAGGAATTCGAGACTTTGTTCTCCTCATGAGGCTTTATATACTTTTGTTTATTTTTGTACCTGACTGAATCAAATTCTAACTTCATCTGATTTAAAATATATTATTTTCACCAGAACTAGCCACTTTGTATTACTACATTAAGAAGTTATATAATTCAAATGTACCCCAGGCTTCGTGTACAATTTAGCTTGAGAAAAACTTCACCCAAGAGATCTTATATAGCAAAAAAAAAAATGAAAAATCTAGCTAATCTATGCGATATTTTGTTCAAACATCTAGGAATATATATAAAATCGATATGATCAAAGATGGTCAAGAATATCTAAATATCTTCACACGTCACTTCTATTTTTCATGACGCAACCACTTATTTCTGGATCATATCAACAATAATTTTTGCATCAAAGAAAATCTTCATATTCTTCCATCCATTACTAATAGCACATTCAAGAGCCTTCCTAATAACAATCACTTCAACAGTCATGGCTTTCCCAACATATTGGATTGGGAATTCATGGGCATGAAGCCGATTTTCAAGGCTATCCAAAGCTGCAAACCCAATAAAAATTACATATTTGTAACACTCTAAATTAGGATAAAAATCTCATATTTAGAAAATACAAGAGAGATGTTGAGTATTTAATAATTAGGTCTTATATTCTAATAACATGTTTTAAATTTGTGTGAACGTAGGCCTAGAACAAACAATATTATTAGCATGCTGGATCGTTATAGATGGTATCAGAGTAGGTTATGTCTTGACCTTGTTGATAGTGGGTCAAAGTTCTACTAAATCTAGGCAAATTTAGGAAAAACGAGTAAACCAGTAGATATACTGGATATATACATAAACATGTATTACATCAAAATAACACATTTTAAAGTCGTTTGAGTAAAGGCCTAAAATGAATAATATCACTTGTGAGCTGGACTGTTACAATATTCTTTTTATTTCATTTTATTTGACTGAGGCTGAGCATGATGTTTAAGAAAAAAAAATATTTGTTTTTGAAAATTTGTGACCTACATGTCATAACATTTGTGTAGCAAAAAAACTTTAAAAACTTCAGTATTAAATTCTAAAAATTTAAGTTGAGTTGTTTTCAATTTTAAAAATGAGTCAATATTTTTGAAACAAATTAAAAAGTATAGGGGTCATCTAACTAAAACAAAAAAAAAAAATACTATGATTAACTATGGATTAAATAATAAAATTAAAGTATTGTAATTGATCCATGTCATGAATTCATTAATTTGACATAAACATTATATATATCACATAGCCAAACCCATTGAGTAATTCAGCGTCCATTTTTGTTTTAGTATGTCCGTCATTAATCATAAGTATCAATGTTTGAATTTTAATAATATAATTATCTTTAATAAGATGAATTTAACTTTTAAAATAATTTTTTAGTATAAATTTAAATTAATCGAATTACAAAAGAAATATACCAAATATTAAAAAATCCAAAAAAAAACTAGATATTGAAAAGACAAATTGAGGAAATAAATCATAAGTCAATTTCTTCATTTGCATTGAATAGATTTACTTTCACCAAAGAGTGAATAAGACAATGTATAAACTTAAAACAAAGATGAAGAAAATTAGAACTCTTTCTTTTCTT
>JAJOOE010021340.1:0-16695 GCA_036250405.1 Solanum raphanifolium
CGCTATTTAACACCTTACATATTTTGTGACATTTTTTTGTTGTCACTAAATCATAGGTTGATTAGAGACAATAAAATTATTGTCACCAATTGTTCATACTATTAGTGACGAAAATAAATGTCACAATTAAATCTAAATTTTTATAGCTAAAACTTATAATATTTAACTACAAACTCTTATTTGTTGCTATTGTAACAACATATTTTTTGAGACGAAATTATTTTGTGTCCAAAAATAAATTAATTTTAAGACAAAAATAATTTGTTACGAATTAGATACATCATTTGTGACGAAATAATGTGTCACTGGTAACTTTAAATTCGTGACTGACAGTACTCAATAAATGACGCCAATTCATTTTTTGGTGGGAAATTTTAGTGGACAAAACTTTGCCACAAACTTTTATGTTTCGTCACTAAAAGTATATGTCTCATATATTTAAGCACGAAAAGTAATTTTTGTCACTAAAAGTAAATAATTAGTGACGAATTTTATGTTGTAACTAATAATTTCGTAGCTATATATCCTATTTATTGTAGTGACACTTTAAAAGTAATATACTACAAATACTAGAATTTTGCTTTAACTCTATACTTTCCTACCGATTGTGGTGTACGTTTTCATAGTAAATGACAACTCTATTTGTTTATTCATTTCCTACAGAAGGGAAAGAGAGGGTTTCGAAGCAGATAATTGAATCTATTGATGAGGAAAAAAAGTCGATCACATTCAAAGAATTTGAAGGAGATATGCTGCATGACTATGATCTCTTCAAGATAACTCTTCATATGGATGCAAAAGACGATAGGGATTTGGTGTGTTGGACAATAGAATATGAAAGGCCAAATGAAAATACGTCTGAACTAGTATGTTTGATGGAGTTTCTTGTTGGTCTCACCAAAGCTATTGATGATCACCATGTCAACATGAATTGATGTGTGTGCGCTTCAAATATCTCATGCTTTGTTTGTTGTTTGAAGCTATCTTATGTCTTTTGTGTTTGCCCATATAAGGGATATGTTCTACTTTAACTTTCGTGTAATAAAACATCAGATGTCTCTTGGGTTTGTCCATATAATAAATACGTTCTACGTTAACTTTCGTGTAATAAATCATTAGTATGGGTGATGTCTCTTGTGTTCTCCTATATAAGAAATATATAATAAATACGTTCTACGTTAACTTTTGTCATTTTGTGTAATAAAATATTAGTATATGATTGTGTCTCGTGTTTGCTCATATAAGAAATAAAAACATGTACTTCATAGCTCCTAAAATAGTATATTAACAATCTATTTTCTATAATATACAAGTAGATTGACACCTTTTTTTAAAAAAAAAAAATATAAAATATAATCCACGCTCACTATTATAGAAAAGTTTAAAACATGAGTTTTTTTTTTTTTGGAATGTATTCAAAATAACATTTTAAAAATAATAATATAATTATTTTTTTATATAGAGCACCAGATGATTACTGAGCAACTTATTATGCATTTAGTTTATAAATTATTTTTAATTAATTTTATTGGGGTAAAAGAAGGTGAAAGAAAAAAATCATAAAAAATAAGTCTATAAGATGGGTGAATGGAGAACTTAGAATGCATCAAAATAAATTCTTAAAATATATCAAAATGATGACTTTTAGATTTGGAGTTTGACAGAGTAAATCAACTAAGTTGCATGCAACTTTATGTCAAGGAGTGTACCCAATAAACTATATCTCCTTTTTTCCTTTAATTATGTATAAAATAAATCAAACACCTTCATAAGCATTTTAAGAATTTACGAAATACATGATAAATAAGTTTAAAAGAGCTTACAAGTCAATTTGATCTACTTATATATTAAACTTACTACTAAATATGGCATCTTATTTAATCAATTGTAAGATTGTCATATCTCGGACTGGTCAATACACCCTAGGTATATTTAGACTATCCCCAATCATTGTATTAACTGAATTGGCTCATTTGGTCTGATATTTTTTCATGTTTCATGTCTGATTATATAACAATATTGTTTATATTTTTCTTAATTAGCTTTAAAATATTTACAAGATTCCCCTTCTGGTTTGCTTTTGCAATACTAACATTCTTTGTATAATAAAGAAAAAAGAATAAAAATTTCCTTTGCTTATGGATAAATATTTATTATTATTATTATATGTTATACTATCGATCCATATATGCTTTAATGTTATAAGAACTGCTCAAATTTATCCTTTCTCTGTTAACCTCATTCATTTATAAAATCAAAATGGCATGCCAACTTCACATAAACCCTTCTTCACTACTATCCAAAGTCATTACATCTTTACTCAGCGTTTCTTCTTGCAGATCCTCTCTACAACTTTTTTTGCTTATGCTTTAATACATCCTAGCACTTGCCAAGAATATCAAAGAGTTTAAAAATATCATATCAACTTATTTTAAGAAAGAGCATATTATAATTATGATTGAGAATATGAAATATTAGCTCTCCTAATGGGATTAAGAATGGCAGATAGACACATGTTAACACCACTTCAAATAGAAACAGACTCATCAGACATCCTTGTGCTGATTTACTAAGGGAACGATTCTTTTTCTAACATAATCCTTGAGTGCAGGGCATTATTGCTCCAAAGGCTGGGGAACCCACAGATCACCCTTAGACGCAGGGAGCAGAACCAGGTGGCTAATAAATTAGCTAAAGAAGCGGTTAAGCTAAAGGAAAACATAGATTTTGTGGAATGGTCAGCCCCACCCATGTTCATCATGAAGAATATCGATGCGGACAAGAAGAGAGTAACCTTTATTAGGCATGACATGCCACCTTCATCACCGAATAGTTTAACTCTAGTTGATAATGTAGTAAGTATTCCTGTATTTTGTAATATGGAGCGGGCAGCTACTTCTTTGTTCAGCACGAATACTATAGATACTGGAAAGAAGGGAAGCAAATTTTCAGACCTTTGACATGCCTCCTCCATCTTCGGATAGTATAGCCTTAGTAGCTAATTTACCTAGTATTCAAGCTGATTGTAATGCTTCTAGCCACCTGGATTGTATGGATGCATATTATATATAAATAAATTAACTCCTTTTCAACCAAAAAAAAAAAAAGTTATGGATGTTGCTTATTAGTCAAATACAGGAACGTACAATGACACAATTATTTGAGGTAACATTGTTACGATCTAATCCATCGGGCCGTGTGGACACCTACTCTAATACATGGATAGGAGAATCCTTATCACCCAACTTAAATCATGCCATGCGGAAATAAATCAAAATTAAACTAAACAACCTATTTATATATATTGAAATATTTACAATTTGTCAAATAAAAATACCTTTGAAAAGAAAATACATTGATCCCTCCCACAAGGAACTAGTCTAAACAAGTACAAGAGCTTCTAAAGAGTACAGTTTATGAAAGAAATAAAACACAACTACCGCCATAAGGAAAGAAGAGTAGAAGCTCACGGAGATCATCTTCGTTTTCACCTATGAAACACCACTGAATCCTACAATCAGACTATGCCAAGTGGCATAGCAAGAGTAGTATAAGTACACACAACACGTACATGTAGGTATCATCCACCGGCCCAAATTCACCACATAATGTCATGTAATTAAGCAGAAGAAATATGCAACTTGAAGATAAATTAGGACCCGAACCCTTCAATCATCGCTCTTGCCACAAGCAGTATTTCTTGGAATTCATACGCTCTATCTCATGTCACTCCCCCTCCTTCCACTGTCAACTTCACTATCTAGGTCATTCCACATTCATATCAGATCATAACTTAACCCTTCTGTCACATAGAGATTCTTCAAATATCAGACCGCTACTAACTCTGTTAACCAACCTACTACTCTCTCTCAAGTTCTCGTTCCAACACCTTGGCCCTTGAACCATTTTTGTAAACCACATGTAAGACTCTTACTAAACCACTATGACTCAAATCCCCCTTATCAGTATATGTTCTAAACACCGAACAATTATAACTAGTCCCAACATTTAAACTATGCACCAGACTCTCGGTCATCAGCCTGGCCTAGTAACCATAACTGAGCAAAATAGATAACATATAATTATAATCACAAGTATAGCATACCCAGACTCTCATTCGTCACCCTGAACTGAGATGCACAATAAATATGAACAACCTCAGCATAACAAGTAATACTTGATTCATCACACCTTTTAAGTAACATGGATCATCAAAGATCCCTAAAATATCATTCATAGTGTTTAACATGCAAACCTGGTCTACAAAAGAACCATCCCAACATTTAAACACAAGTCCGACCACCCATGGACCAACATGTAACCATCCAATTACAAGGAAGTAAACTCGGTTCTCTCATAGTACCAACACATAAATTATTAGTGTACCAGTGTGATACTTGAGTTAATCATTGTTAGTATACCGGTGTGGTACTCAAGCCAATTATATGATATCTCATACCAGGTGCGGTATTCGAGCCAACCATTAATAAACCTGTACTAATGTGGTACACGAGTAAATCACCAATCACAAACAACATGCACAATCACAAGGAACAATTACATTTGAAGCCACAAGTATATTAAACAATTTCATTACATGAGATTATCAACATGATGTCATTTCACATTTACCCCTTATGTTTTCCCAACATGCATTGTACAAGTAAACTATACAATAGTTATCATTCACACATCACGTAACTTGGAAGACAAACAACCATAACCCAAAGAATTCCTTCTAGATAATTTCGGATCATATTCCAATCACCCACAATTATCTTTCCTAGAATAACACCCAGCAAACATCATAAATTCAACAATAACTAGTTAAATCTACCATCAACCTAACCACAATGTAACAACTCAAAAAACTAGTAAGTGAAACTAAAGCCTAATGAGTTTGGTTTTGAGTTTGTTATGGGGTTTTGAGTTGTTAATTGATGTCCAGAGCTTAGGTTGAGGGGTTTAGAGGTTAAACGTCAAGGTACGACTCCCCAAGGACCAACCAAGGGGTCCTTGAGGAGGACCTTAAAGCCTAACTCCCAAGAAACCAAGAAACCAAAAGTCTATCAAATTGAGGAGGACTCACGGATGGAACCTACCCCCCATAGGTCCATCCACGCCCCGTGGATGGCCTCCGTGGGTCAAGGTCCCAAATGGCAAGTCCCAGCCCCAAACCACGGACCTGCAAGATGGGGCGTGAGCCCACCTACGGTCCGTAGGTCATGCCTGTGTTGTTGTCCAAGATACGGCCAAGTGAGGGGTGGTTTGGTAAATTTCTTTTAAGTTTAGTTAAGTTAGGGGATGGTTATTATTGATTAATTAAAGTATTTTAAGGGTCTTAAAAGTATTAAACACCTTTTCCAATTCATTCTATCAAAACACAAAATAGAATCCTCCCACCCTCTCCAAATATCCTCTCTCTAGAAATGACCATTGGAGGTGAAAGATTCAAGCTTTCAAGCTTAAGATCTCACCATTTTCACTCAATTTTTCGTGGAGTTATTCCCTAAAAGGTATGTTAGTATTCATCCTTGATAAAGTTTCATTCAAGGAGCCCTATCAAAAGATGATTTCAACTTTCTAAATTCCCCCAAAAAGTTAGGGTTTTCAATCTATGGATGGGTTCAATTCCAAAACGTTTTCAAAGGTTTATAAATGATGATCTAAGGTGGATTTATGAATTAATGATGAATTAAGATGGAATTCCCCTATGAACCCATATTTTCCCCAAAATCCTAAGTTGTGAATTGTGATTGGGAATTGATTGATCATGAATGTATGTTGAATTGTTTACGTTTATATTGAATTAGTATTTGAATCATGTTAATTCCCTTATCTAATGTAGTCTTCTAGATGTTTGGGTTGAGATTGATTCATAGCCTTGAAGGGTAATTTCATAAAGGATTATGTATGGTTATGATGTGAAGAATATGTGTGTGATCTCAATGAAAGTATTATGATTATGTTTAGAATGCAATTGTATTAGTATTGAAAGTTTATTCTCAATTTAACACCAATGAATGATGATGACATATGTGAAAGGTTCTTCTCACATACTCACACACTCATGAATGAAGTTTCTAATTAAGATTATGTTAATGATGATGTGTTGATTGAAAGGTTATTCTCAATTGTACACTAATGAATGATAATGACATGTTGTCAAGTACTTTCTCACAATATGGGGATTCTTAGTTGAAAGGTTATTCTCATCTTTGAATCTATGAGGTATCCAAATGAATAAATGTTGGGTTAAGATGGATGCTCATCCGTGAGTTGAGGCGGAGTATATAATAATAATCTCTATATCCCATTTTAATGAATGTTGGGTTTGAGGTGGATACTCATCCATGAGTTGAGGCGGGGTATCTAGTAACAATATCTTAACCCATAATGATGACTAAAGTAATGAATGCTAAGTACTCCGTGGGGAATAATGTTAAGCACCGAGATGGATGCTCATCCGGGAGTTGAGGCAGGGTATCTAGTAACAATCTCTTGAGATGGATACTCATTCGTGAGTTGAGGCGGGGTATCTAGTAGTAATCTCCCTATCCCATAACTATGTGCCCACATATGATATTAGCTAGTGGATCCACCTAAGCTAAATGTTAACGGTCCTACCTTAGGCAAGTAGGAATTCCTTATCCGGTGAGAGTGACACCGGGATTCCATGAATTGCTCACATGGTCTATGTCGGTTAAGGCTTACCCCCATAAAAAATATTAATGAACTATGGCTTCTCAAGAATGCACTACTTAGTATGGGTGGTAGTATGAGATGTCATCTATGCATTGCACAAGTAGGCTTTGAGAGTAGTCATGGTGTGTTCCTTTATGTTATAATGTTAAATGAAACGAATGTGCTCTTAATGAAGCTAATGAAGAATGTTGACTTATATGCTTAATGTGATGATGCATGTTTTACTTGGATTGTATTATGAGTTACTTCCTTGTTATGACTTATGAAATGTTTATGTTCCTTATGTATGAGTATTGTCCAATGATGAAAAGGAAGAATGGTAAGTTCACTTTTGGTGGCCTTAATGTGGTACTTGGTGTGGATAGTTGTATGGGACACTATTCATACATTGCTCAAAGTATAGCTTGGGGTTACTTATGGTGAAGGCTCTAATATGATGAATTGGCTTATATGCTGATTATTTTCTAATGTGATGAAATGACTTATATGATGCTTGTACTTTTTATCTTATGCCTTTTTGCTAAAGTTCATGATATTTTCTCAAAATTGGCATATGCATGGTTTTCAACCAAAATGTATGTGTTAAGCATGGTTTTTGCATGGCTATCATACTCAGTACTTAATTGTGCTAACCCATATTCTTCTATTTTCTACAAAGTGTAGAGATTGACACTCAATTTGATTCCCCTCGTGGCTAAAGGCATGGATTGAGTTCTTCCAAGACTAGTGGTATGTCCTCATGGATTCGAGGACAAGTACTTTTGATGTTTCATGTTTTTTACTGTAATAGATTATTTTAGACTATCTATTGTAAAGGGTCGTGACCCTACTTTTGTTTCGAAGATTGTTTTTAGATGGCCATGTGAGACTAGTAGACTTTCGTTATTTTAAATGAAGTTTTTTTATTGTATGGATTTAAAGAAAGGTTTTAATTCTGCATTATTTCAATTATCTTATGTTATGAATGCTATGAGGCTTGTATGAGGCTTTTAGGAGTCTTGTACGCCGTGTCACGTCCAGGGTGTAGGCTCGAGTCGTGACAAATATGGTATCAGAGCACAAGGTTTTGGGAATGGTTTTTAGGATTGATGTCTCACAAGCCATGTCTAGTAGAGTCTTGTTCATGGGTGTGAGTCGCGACATATTTATGAATGAGAGACTATAGGACGTGAGGAAGCTACACTTCTTTCATTATTCTTGAAGTCGTGCCATGGAGTTTAGCTCTATAAGTGTCCTTTTCATAATCCTTCTCTTGTGTTTATAGGATATGAATACAAGAAGGGAAAACACAAGAAGGATGTAGGAGGAGATTGTGAATGAGGGAGTTCCTCCCCAAGGTCCTCAAGGTGACCAAGTTCCTCAAGGCAATCAAGTTCCGGTCAATGCTCCGGCCATGACCAATGAAGAAGTTAGGTCGTCTCTTTTGATGATGGCTCAAGTCATAACTACTCAAGCCCAAGCTATGACAGCCCAAGCTACTAGGGGTGTTGAGACTTATGTGAACCCCATTGTGAGCACTATGGCTTCTAGGTTAAGAGACTTTGTGAGGATGAACCCTCAAATGTTTCTTGGTTCCAATGTGGAAGAGGATCCCCAAAAGTTTTTGGATGAGGTGTATAAGATAGTGAATGCTATGGGGGTGACTTCTATAGAAAAAGAAGAACTAGCCGCTTATCAATTGAAGGACATTGCCCAAGTGTGGTGCACTCAATGGAAGAGTAATAGGCTGGTAGGAGCAGGGCCTATAGATTGGGAAGTGTTCAAGGAAGCATTCCTTGGTAGGTTCTTCTCCCCTGAGAAGAGAGAGGTTAAGATGGAAGAGTTTATCAACCTTAGGCAAGGTAACATGAGTGTGCAAGAGTACTCCTTGAAATTTACCTAATTGTCTAAGTATGCTCCATCTTTGGTGTTTAACCCAAGGGATGAGATGAGTCAATTTGTAACGGGAATTTCCGACCTAGTTGAGGAAGAGTGTCGTACAACAATGCTCCATAATGACATGAATATTTCTAGGCTCATGGTATATGCTCAATCTATTGAGGAGTCCAAACTTAAGAGAAAGAATAGGGAGTTGAAGAGAACTAGGTCCAATGAGCAAGGTCAACCAAGGTCCAAAAAGAGGTCCTACAACCAAGATTCCCTAATGATCAACAAGGATAGGGTGTGTAACGCTAATTCTCAAGGAGAAAATGGAGGTGGTTATTCTTTTGAAAGATCTATATGTGCCAAGTGTGGGAAGCAACATTTGGGTAAGTGCCTTGCCGGCACCGATGGTTGTTTTGGGTGTGGAAAGAAGGGTCAAAAGATAAGAGATTGCCCAACACTCTCGGAAAAAGGAAGATAGGCCAAGCAAGCTTCTAATGATGGTACGGTTCATATCCCTCCAAATTATGGTCGTTTCTATGCACTTGGGTCTAAAGAGGGCAAATGAGCTCTTTCGAATGAAGGCACCGGCATGTTGATAATTCCTTATAGTTGTGAATGTCTTGTTAAGGTCCCTATGTTATTTTTCATGTTAGCCTTAATATGGGTTTACTCCTAAGGGGGAGATGGAATGTTGAATAGTAAGGTTGTTGAGAGTTCCGATATCCTTATCACTTTCTTCTATTCCTATTCAAGCTTGAGACCAAGAGTTCCTTGTAGCTTGTTTCATGTTTTGGAGTCATGTGTGATTATGTGTTTCCATGGTCTCCTTATGCTATGCATTTTCTTGATGAATTTATGTTTAAATGAGAAAATGAGTTTTATTAATAATGTTCCTCATGTTGATGTGCATTTAGTATGACTTGCCTATATGTTTCATGAGGTGAATTGTTGAACATGCCTAAATGTGCTTTTAAGAGTAATTGCATAAGGTGCTTAATGATATTATGATGAGCATGATTTGAGTTGGAGAAGGTAATTCCTCCAATGAAATGAGAACTGTTAAAGTTTTGATGCATAATGAGTTTGTAGATGTAGTTCCTACTTCCTTGTGTTAGATTGAGTATGTTTGAGATAGAGTTGATGTTTCCTCCTAGTTTTGTGCATTGTTTATGATGTTGCATGCATGATGTGCTGGTAGTCTTGAGTCTTTATTTCCCTTAAGTGTTTAAAGAGTCATTCGAGGACGAATGTTCCTAAGAGGGAGATAATGTAACGACCCAAAAAACTAGTAAGTGAAACTAGAGCCTAACGAGTTTGGTTTTGAGTTGTTAATTGATGTCCCGAGCTTAGGCTGAGGGGTTTAGGGATTAAACGTCAAGGTACGACTCCCCAAGGACAAAACAAGGGGTCCTTGAGGAGGACCTTAAAGTCTAACCCCAAAGACCCCAAGAAACCAAAAAGCTGTCAAATTGAGGAGGACTCACGGATGGGACCAATGCCCCGTGGATGGCCTCCGTGGGTCAAGGTCCCAAATGGAAATTTCTAGCCCCAAACCACAGACTTGTAGGATAGGGCATGAGCCTATCTACGGTCCGTAGGTCATGGGCGTAGGTCATGCATGTGTTGTTGTCCAAGACACAGCCAAGTGAGGGGTGGTTTGGTAAATTTCTTTTAAGTTTATTTAAGTTAGGGGACGGTTATTATTGATTAATTAAAGTATTTTAAGGGTTTTAAAATTATTAAAACACCTTTTCCAATTCATTCTTTCAAAACACAAAATAGAATCCTCCCACCCTCTCCAAATATCCTCTCTCTAGAAACCACCATTGGAGGTGAATGATTCAAGATTTCAAGCTCAAGATCTCAGCATTCTCACTCAATTTTTCGTGGAGTTCTTCACTAAAAGGTATGGTAGTCTTAATCCTTGATAAATTTCATTCAAGAAGCTCTATCAAAAGATGATTTCAAGTTTCTAAATTCCCCCAAAAAGCTAGGGTTTTCAATCTATGCATGGGTTCAATTCCAAAATGTTTTCAAAGGTTTATATATGATGATTTAAGGTGGAATTGATAAATTAATGATAAATTAAGATGGAATTCCCCTATGAACCCATATTTTCCCCAAAATCCTAAGTTGTGAATTGTGATTGGGAATTGATTGATCATGAATGTTTGTTGAATTTCTTATGTTTATATTGAATTAGTATTTGAATTATGTTAATTTCCTTATCTAATGTAGTATTATATATGTTTGGGTTGAGATTTATTCATAGCCTTGAAGGGCAGTTTCAAGAAGGATTATGTATGATTATGATGTGAAGAATATGTGTGTGATCTCAATGAAAGTATTCTGATTATGTTTAGAATGCAATTGTGTTAGTATTGAAAGTTTATTCTCAATTTAACACCTATGAATGATGATGACATATGTGAGAGGTTATTCTAGCATACTCACACACTCATGAATGAAGAATGAATGAAGTTTCTAAGATTATGTTAATGATGATGTGTTGATTGAAAGGATATTCGCAATTGTACACTAATGAATGATAATGACATGTTGTGAAAGGACTTTCTCACAATATGGGATTCTTAGTTGAAAGACTATTCTCATCTTTGAATCTATGATATATCCAATGTATGAATGTTGGGTTGAGATAGATGCTCATCCGTGAGTTGAAGCGGAGTATCTAGTAACAATCTCTATATCCCATTTTAATGAATGTTGGGTTTGAGGTGGATACTCATCCATGAGTTGAGGCGGGTATCTAGTAACAATCTTATATCCCATAATGATGACTAAAGTAATGAATGTTAAGTACTCTGTGGGGAATAATGCTAAGAACCGGGTGGATATGAATTGAGATGGATGCTCATCCGGGAGTTGAGGCGAGGTATCTAGTAACAATCTCTTGAGATGGATGTTCATCCGTTAGTTGAGGCGGGGTATCTAGTATCAATCTCCTTATCCCATAACTATGTGCCTACATAGGATATTAGTTAGTGGATCAACCTAAGCTAAATGTTAATGGTCCTACCTTAGGCAAGTAGGAATCCCTTATCCGGTGAGGGTAACACCAGGATTTCATGAATTGCTCACATGGTCTATGTCGATTAAGGCTTCAAGAATGCACTACTTAGTATGTGTGGTAGTATGGGATGCCATCTATGCATTGCACAAGTAGGCTTTGAGAGTATTCATGGTGTGTTCCTTTATGTTATAATGTTAAATGAAATGAATGTGCTCTTAATGAAGCTAATGAAGAATGTTGACTTATATGCTTAATGTGATGATGCATGATTTACTTGGATTGTATTATGAGTTACTTCCTTGTTATGACTTATAAAATGCTTATGCTCTTTATGTATGAGTATTGTCCAATGATGAAAAGGAAGAATGGTAAGTTCACTTTTGGTGGACTTAATGTGGTACTTGGTGTGGATGGTGGTATGAGACGTTATTCATACATTGCACAAAGTATAGCTTGGGTTACTTAAGGTGAAGGCTCTAATATGATGAAATGAATTATATGTTGATTATGTTCTAATGTGATGAAATGACTTATATGATGCGTGTACTTGTATTTTATGCCTTTTTGCTAAAGTTCATGATATTTTCTCAAAATTGGCATATGCATGGTTTTCAACCAAAATGTCTATTTTAAGCATGGTTTTTGCATGGCTATCATACTTAGTACTTAATTGTGTTAACCCATATTCTTCTATTTTCTACAAAATGTAGGGATTGGCACTCAATTTGATTCCCCTTATGGCTAAAGGCTTGGATTGAGTTCTTCCAAGACTAGTGGTATGTCCTTATGGATTCGAGGATAAGTAGTTTTGATGTTTCATGTCTTTTATTGTAATAGACTATTTTAGACTTTCTATTGTAAAGAGTCGTGACCCTACTTTTGTTTCGAAGATTGTTTTTAGATGGCCATTGAGACTAGTAGACTTTCGTTGTTTTAAATGAAGTTTTTTTTATTTTATGGATTTATAGAAAGGTTTTAATTCCGCACTATTTCGATTATCTTATGTTATGAATGATATGAGGCTTTTCGGAGTCTTGTACGATGTTTGACGTCCAGGGTGTAGGCTCGGGTCGTGACACATAACTAGCCACATTTTCAATCATTCAGACTTTGTTTCTAAAGGCCTATACATGCAATTTCCTTTAATCCATAAGATATAATATAATGTAAGTAAAGACAGGTCTAACTATTCAGTTAAAAATGCCTAGCCTGCCTAGGCGCCAAACAGTTATTGAAGAAGTCTGATCGTGAACCTTTGACCCTTTTTGTGAAACTTTTAGCTTGTTCTCGGTCTAAAATAATAATATAGTACAAAATCAATCACAATTGGCCTAATTATTTCTGGTTTATATCTTAATCCCAAATTCTTAACCAATCTCAAGATTTTTCACCCAAACAAGGATTATTCCACCACTAATTCGCCTAAAGTTACCAATTTCTTGATCGCATTAATGAATTACGGTAAATAAATCAAGAACAAATGTGTTTATAACAACCTAAGGTCTTACACCGTAAAATCATCATAAACCTGAATTTTTCCCGCCTTAAGAAGAACCCAAACCCTCTCTTAGGTCTATAATTATAGCATCTAAGGCCAAGAAATTAAAATAGCAAGGTAGAGGGATCGAATTGCTCGCCTTTTCGAAGATTTCTGATGAAAAACTATCAAAATTCACCTTAGATTTCCCTTTCTCTTCTACAAAATGTTCTTGGGTGATTATGGGTGGTTTTGGGGAGTTTTATATTTACTATGACTAACGTCATGTCATGACCCAAAAGTGGACATGATGGAACTTGTTTCTTTCTACCAATACAAGTCTGCGTGAACCCAATGAAAACAAAATAAAAGCGGAAAATAGTAAAAATAAGGACAAGATAAAGCGAAAAACTTGCACTCTGTTTGGAACATTGTTACCCATTGTTTCATAATGTATTGTATTGTACTGTACTTTAAGGTAGATACAATGTTTGACTAGATTGTATTGTTTGTTGTTGTTTAATAATATTTTAATTGTTTGGTTTGATTGTATCGTATTGTATTGTAATTTATAAATTTACTAAAATATCCTTAATTATTCTAGGGTAGGAGGTTTGACTAGAATTAAATAATATAAGATAAAGGGTAAAATAGTATTTTGAAATATTATGTAAAGATATAATTGGAAAAAGAAATTAAGTAACAATGGGAACACACCAAATCGGTTGTTCCATAAAATAGGGGTTTTCATTGTTACGTAACAACGAAATTTAACAATATATTTTAAGTAACAATCAAAACAAACATTGTAGGTATGATAACGATACAATATAATACAATGGGTAACAATGATCCAAACAAAGTGTTAGTCTTCTATTAAAACCCCTAAAATTTGGTTGTCACGTGTACAAGACACTACATTCATAAGTGTGAAATTAAGAAATAAGTACAAGTCTCAATCTTTGTTTCTCAAATAGAACAAAGTATAAGAAAAGGAAAAAGAGGGTCCGCTGAATGACAAGCAGCTACCTCTTCAAGTCCTTGACGAGCCTCGAGATCAATAGAAGGAGAAAGAGATTACACAGGTCCGGGCTCGGCACCTACACAAGTATTGAAGCAAAGGTGAGTATCAACAACACGGTACCCATGATAGTCATTTACTATAATATGAATATATTCATAACATTTTCTGTTATTTCATTATTAGCATAAGCAAGTATTTAAGTATCGATAAATTAATATTTGATCATCATAATACAAGTGCTCTCATTTTCAAATATAAATTAAATATAACTATTATCTTTAACTAACCAAATTTAGGGGTAGTTAGTATCCAACCATTTCAAAATTCAAATGATCTTCAATTTTAATCATACACGTTTCTTTTGGGAAAAAATAACCAAATTTTCTGGTCATTACGGTAATTTTTCTGGTTTCAAGGCTTCATTTTTAATTGATTTCTTTAACTTAAAACAGTTAGCTACACTATGATACTTTTGCAGTGTAGCTAGTGTAGCTAACTGTTTTAAGTTAAAGAAATCAATTAAAAATGAAGCCTTGAAACCAGAAAAATTACCGCAATGACCAGCAAATTTGGTTATTTTTTCCCAAAAGAAACGTGTATGATTAAAATTGAAGGTCATTTGAATTTGGAAATGGTTGGATACTAACTACCCCTAAATTTGGTTAGTTAAAGATAATAGTTATATTTAATTTATATTTGAAAATGAGAGCACTTGTATTATGATGATCAAATATTAATTTATCGATACTTAAATACTTGCCTATGCTAATAATGAAATAACAGAAAATGTTATGAATATATTCGTATTATAGTAAATGACTATCATGGGTACCGTGTTGTTGGTACTCACCTTTGCTTCAATACTTGTGTAGGTGCCGAGCCCGGACCTGTGTGATCTCTTTCTCCTTCTATTGATCTCGCGTCCCCATATCGGTGCTCAATACTACTCCCAAAATATACTCAGCTAATATGTTTTAAAAACAAAACTCTTTCTTTGGTTTGAGATAATTACTCAAAAACTAGCTCAAAGACTATCTTGGAAATCGGTGTTTCCTTTCATGCTCAAATGTGAAAATATTTTAACTCTTAGGAATACTTATTTCCCGTATAATCTTTGAAGAAATGAACTTTACTCTTACTCTTTACTCAACTCAAAGCTTAAGTCTTAAAACAAAGTTAAAATGTTTGTAAAAGACCTTTGGAAAACTCTATGAACTTCTCTTGACTTGACTCTTAACTTTCCTTGAATTGAATTATGGATTCAAGGTTCATGATCTCATGTTTATGGATAATTTCATGATATTTAGACGTACCTTAGAGTGTAGAAATCAACTACAAAATATAGGTACGTTGCTAAGGAACTAGTACGGAAAGAAGTGGGAAAAGGTGGGAGAACTAGCGTTCCTAGCGCTCTGAGAGGCGCAGGGCACCAGAGCCCAAACTTCAGAACTGAAGTTGTGGCGCTTTGGTTGGTGTGTCTCCCCAGAGCCCAAACTTCAGACACTGAAGTGGGGCGCTCTGGCTGGCGTGGCGCCCCAGACCCCAGCCCAGAAAACTCCAATTTTTCTCCTTCGTTTTTCAACTCTAAACCCTCTAATTTCACTTGGTTCTTTCCCCAAACACATAGGGCCCATTTAGCCATAGATTTCCCAAATAATATTTGGGGAAAAATTTGGCAAATACTGTTTGTCCATACAATTTGCCATTATTTGGCAAATATTTTTGGCAAATATCCCAAATTCCCAAATACTAGTTTTTTTCTAGTATTTGGGCCAAATCTCATTATTTGGGATCTTTTGAAAATTGAAATTTTACACCAAACTTTTATCCTTTACAAAAACACCCTCTGTAGTAGTTGTTTGCGTTGTATTACATAGTTTTTTACGTGAACACCAAAGTAGTGATGAAATATTCAGTGAATATGAAAGTGATGATATGGTTGTTGATAAAAATGATGAACAATCGGCTCAGGGTAACAAAGTCATGTGTTTTGTCTACTTCACAATGTATGGAATGATACTTATTTCACTCACTCTAAACTACCACATTGCTCGGACACTATTTGCTATTTGTTGCAATGAAGATCCAATTGACTTGTAATACAAACTTATGGTTATTTTTGATAGTTTTTAAAACTTATGGGTATAAATCATATTTTCTAAGAAGGTGAAATATATTTCCCAAATACTATGGCCAAACACATGGTGAAATTTCACTTAAATTTTCACCCAAATAATATTTGCTAAGAATATTTGGAAATCTATGGCCAAACGCTAGCTTAGAATTGACTATATGCTCAAAATACAATAGATTCTACTCGAAATCACACATAATTGCATGAATCAAACTCAAGAAACTTCAATAACAAAAACCCACAAGATTTCAAACGAATTATCATCAAGAACTCATAATATTTGCTTTCAAAATAACACAACTTCGCCAAATTGAATCATGATTGGCGCGTGGATGAACTAACTCAATGCTATGTGATCTCACATACCTCATAGGGATCGCCCCTTGACGAAATCCACGACCTTAGCTTCAAGAACTTGACGATTCCTTGCTTCCTCTTCTCCTTTCTCCTCTTCTTTT
>JAJOOE010021341.1:0-13613 GCA_036250405.1 Solanum raphanifolium
TTTTAGTTTCTAGTTGACTAAAACTCCCCCCCCCCCCCCCCCACTTTGATATTTGACACTTGTGTTTACCTTTAATTTATCATGCTTTTCTTCATAAATGTTTTTAGCTATGATTGACTTGAGCATATTCATGCTTTTCTATTGATTCTTGAGTACGAACAGCTCCCGTAGGGCTCGACCCCAACTTGCTAGTTGGGTTATATTACTATTGAATGATCACTGGCACTTAGTATTGGATAAAGTGACTTTGATAGCGTTCTCTTATCAGTGTGGTACATTTGGGTACTTTTTAGTAGCTTTCTGCCCTCCTTGACATTATATTGGTTATCGAAAGAAGTGGTCTATCTTAGGCTCAAAATTTTGGATAAAAGGGAACATTGATTTCATTTAGTTGGATCATTTTAGGCTGAATTGGACTAATTTGAACAAGGGACTATGATAACTTCTCAACTTCTAGACTAGATTATCTTAGCAGGACCAACGGGGCAAGTTCTAGATTGGCACAAACTGTATGAACATTTAAGCTTTTTCTCACACTCACTTGACACATTGTTTTATTATCAGATTATTTGACTACCCCGTTCAAGTTTTATCTTAAGTCATGAGGTCAAATCGGTTCCTATAATGTCACATTGAGATCTAGCACATTCGACTTATCAAGCCTACAGATCTAGCATATTTCATCATATTTTTTTAACAAGTATCATTTTTTCATGTTATTCATGTCATCATGCTTTCATTTTTCTACTTAATCTTACACATACATTCCTACACATGTCGGTTGAACAGATATTAAAAGTCTATTGGGGAAAAAGAACGCAGGAAAGAAAACACCAAGAGAGGATTATGAGTTGGGTTACTCAGACTTCACCGTATCACTCACAATCCATTTACCCCACCCCTAACAAAATAAAGTGTGATTGTCCCCAATGCACAAAAAACAAAAAGTAAAGGATCTGGTGAAGCAAACTTGTGGCGCATATGCACTTAAGACAACTCAGGAAGCGGGTGGGTTCGGTTTCCCGGAGCTTGCTGGATCAACAATTGGAACGTCATCAGTAGCACTCCCATCTACTATCACAGCTCTTTCAGTAGTGGTCTCATCAACTCTCCCTGTACCATCAATATGGCTTACACCGCTAGTAGGGCCAACACCTATCTCCCCAGCCTGCGAATAGCTGAACTCCTCATCTAGTAATGATGCCCTCGTGGCCTCCTCCAATTACTGGCGCTTCTTTTTTCTCAATCTCTGGGCCTCAGCATCATCAGAGGTACAATCGGAGCGGGGGCGCTTCCCAGCACCACAGAAAAAATCTGGTGGCGGCATATCATCACCGAATAGGGCTGTCATCACTACCTCATCAATCGGTGTTGGAGGGGCATAATCTGGCTCAGTCTCTCGGAGGGCCACGAGTGTATCAATATCACCATGGAGTCTAGCCAACTCTTACTGGAAGATGGACACATCAACAGTCCGGGCTGGCCTCTCCAACATGCACAACTATAAGGAATCCAGGCGTTGATGAACAGCCTGAGCCTTCTGGTCTATCATCTGCTCCATCATCGCCTTGTACCCTGCTATGGACCGCTACATGCAAGGTATGTGCTGAAGTAAGCTGGCCATCTGAGTCTCTAGCTTCTAGATTTGAGTTACATGGATGGTGGTAGAACCGGAAGAGTTGGTGGCTTTGGATGAGCTAGGGGCCTGACTGCGGTTGAAGACAGTGGAGCCTGAGTGTCTGTTGTAGTGGCTGGAAGGGTGGAGTCAGCAACCTGTATCTGTGCAACATCTGTGGCAAGATCATCACCTAGAGGTGGTACCTCAACATGTGGCTCTCTGCGAGGTGCTGCTAGGTTGGCGTCACCCTAGATCAGGTCGATATCTAGAGTCTTTGTTGCCTGAAGCAACCTGTCACAGTACCAAACTGGTATAACTGAGTCCCTGCAAAGTTGGAAGATTAGGCAAGGGAAAGGCAAAGTGGTGGTGGCCTTGAAGGCCCCCCTGTGGATCTCCGTGATTAGTATACAGACAAAATGTACCTCAAGTCCCGCTACCATAGCTGCAACTATCACTGTTGAGTCCCATGTGACCACATTGTCTGCCTGAGTTGGGGACTGTCTATTTTGCACCAGCAGTAAGAAATATTTTTCAGTAAAATTAAGGGTAGCCTTCCAAATGCCCAGCCTTGGAGTACTGACCCACTCTACATGCTATCCATCCGTGGAAAGATGTCGTGCTAACCAAAATTAGTGACTCCCACTGCTCGTTTTCCTGTGAAATGCCCCATTCTGAATGATGCCCATGCGATAGTCTGACTCTACTGTATTGATAGGTAGAGTATTTTATGGTCCATAGATAAACCTGCAGAGGGTGGACTCGGAGATGTTCACAGTAAAACCCCATACTAGTGCCTCAAGTGGACGCTGAGTTGCGGGCTTGGCCCACTTGGAGATGGACCTTTCAACAATGGTGGCATAGGAAGGTAGAACTCCCTTACTATCTCATCGCTATACGTGCCCTGGGGCCTTGCCATTCACTCACACCTGTGCCTACGAAAGAGCTCCTCAATTATTGGAGTGGTGCGGACGCTACCTGTGAGAACCCGACACTCCTCTGTGATCAATCTGGCCATCTTATCGTGCTCATACAACATGCAAACATCCGAGTAGATATGGAACAGGCAGTCCACACACCACCTGTTAGGCTCTGTAGTAACCGTTGGAGGCTCAGAACGAGGGGCAGTATGGTATCCTTTGTAATATCATACTCGTACGAAGAGGCGGTGCTACTTTTTTGACTGGAGTCGGATGGTGACTAGGAGCCAACCGATGAACCGATCTGTGTGGCCCCCTCCTTAGACTGGAGGGAAGTGACCATGCCATGAATCACCTGTGGGGATCGGTTCCTCATAGTGCGAGGGGGAGTAGGGGATGTTCTGGTGTTGGGAGGACTATACTAAGTGTCCTCTGTGTCCTCCTTAATGAGCATACGTCGCGAAGTAGCGATGGATTTCAATTTTCCCTTAGCGGCATAGGTCAGAGCTTTCTTGGGGTCCATAGTACCTGTGGAAGCTTAGTTAGTACCAAAACAAGCAAATAAAACACTTGGAAGAATTCTAGAACAAGAAACGAATCAAAACTAAAAACTAAAAAAAAGCTTGACAATATCTGAACTGTCGACCTACAGTGGGTACCTACGGTCCTTCGATGGAATAACGGTCGGTGGGTCCCCTCTGTACGTCAGAGTTCCCAAAATTGGGTCTCTGATGTGGGAAACAAAGATGTGCAGAACGGTCCGTCGATGGAAGGACATATCGTAGTCCATACTGTGGTTTGACACTTAGTGAAAATTATGTGTGCTCCTACCCCACGGATCCGACCTACGGTCCGTAGATGGGGTCTCGTGGTCTGTGCCAGGTTTTAGATTTAAATCTTTCATGCTTCTTCTTTTAACAATTACAAACAACTTAGGTCTACACATGCATTTCAACAAGTGATTTGGTAGTTAATCATCCTTACGGTTCCATTTTCATAAAATTTTATCGATTATCACACCGAAACCTGTGAACCCTAAGCCAAAACTTCCATTTCGGCCTATTCACTTGAATTATTCATATTTAATTATTAACACTCACATTCAACTAGAAGTTAAACAACCCATGGTCAAGGTCCACTTCGTGACTTCATGATTTAAACTATGAACTTAAGATTCAAAGTTAGGGAGAAGTCGTTTACCTTACAAGTAATCGAAATGGGTGAGTGTGTGAATGAACTGAACTTCTAGACCAACTTTGCAAGCCATTGACACCAATCCTGAACTGTGGAATCATTGGGGAATGAGATTGGGAAAGGAACTGATGGTTGGAGAGAAAAAAAGGATGAATGGATCTGAAGAATTGATGTGGGTAATGACATAGGGGTGATTGGGGGGATTTATGGCTGATTATAGGAATTTGGAGGGTTGAAAAACGATTGGGAGGGAGTTTTGAACGTGGGGAATGAATTTAAAATAAAAGATTTTATTTTATAAGGGGTCTGGATCGGGTAAGGTAAACCCTAGTTTTTGGACCCACGAGACCCCATTGATGGTCTGTGGGTCGACCTATGGACCGTAAGTTACTTTGACTCTTAGAAAATTCAGAACACTTTCCTGGGATCTACGGACTCCATTCACGGTCTGTGGTGGACCAACGGACCATCGATTTTGCCTTTCACCCCTACACACGTAGCAACCATTAGGACTTTATTTTTACATTTTCTCGACACCTTTTAGAAATGGAACCTATTCTATATCAAGCCAACACTACTATAAAAATAAATCACACATCTAAAAAGTTACAAAACATAAAATAAAAGAAGAAAACTCCTAAATCGAAAAGGAAAACCTATAGTTGGCTAGATGGTACATCTTGGGTTGCCTCCCAAGCAGCGCTTAATTTAACGTCGCGGTATGATGCAAACACCTAGATTACTTAGACTTCATCATGATAGTAGGCATAAATCACTTTTTTCACACTCTCTGATATTCCCATGTAGACCTTGATTCTTTGCCCGTTCACTTTGAAACTTGTTCCGTCCTTGTTCTCGAGCTCGACCACTCCATGTGGAAATACTTGAGTGACTCAGAATGGCTAGGTCCACTCTGACTTGAGCTTTCTAGGAAACAATTGCAGCCTTGAGTTAAATAAAACCACCAGATCACCCACAAACAAATTCACATTTTTAGGTGAAACTCATCAAGCTCATTCATATGATACTTCTTCCTTTACTCCTTGTACAAGACTGAACTTTCATATGCTTTTAGGTGAAACTCATCAAGCTCATTCATGTCATTCACTCTTTGACTCGATGCGATGCCCCAATTCAAATTCAACTTCTTTAGCGCCCACATGGCCTTATGCTCTAGCTCTGTCAGCAAATGGCATGACTTCCCATATACAAGTAGGGCGGTGGACATACCTATAGGAGTCTTGAATGCAGTATGATTGGACCATAGAGCATCATCAAGCCTTCTTGACCAGTTAGTTATGTTTCCGTTCACAGTCTTTGCAAGGATTTGCTTTATCTCTCTGTTTGACACTTCAACTTACCCACTAGATTGCCGATGGTAAGGAGTAGCTACATTGTGACGGACTCCATATTTTTATTAGCAACGCCTTGAACAACTTATAACAAAAGTGCCAACCTCCATCGTTGATAATCACCCTAGATGTACCAAATTTGGAGAAGATACTCTTTTTCAGGAAAGAAGTGACACTCTTACCCTCATTGTTTGATAACACAATTTCTTCCACCCATTTCGATACTTAGTAAACCGCAACAAGAATATACTTCATCCCATGTGAACTCACAAATAGACCCATGAAGTCAAGGCCCCAAACATCAAACAACTCAATCACCAATATCGGATTCATAGGTAGCTCTTGCCTCTTTGAAATTCCTCTTTCTCTTTGGCAATGATCACAAGACTGGTCGAAATCATGAGCATCTTGGTGGATGGTAGGCCAGTAATACCCACACTGTAAGATTTTATGAGCAATTTGAATACCACTATGATGCCCACCATTGGGCGATGAATGACACGCCTCTAGTATACTTATCATCTCCACCTTAGGCATACATCGACGAATAATCCCATTAGAACAAATACGGAACAAGTAAGGCTCATCGCAAAAGAACTTCTTCACATCATGCATAAACTTTTTCCTTTGGTGAAAAGACAAATCCAATGGAACCAAATCACTTGCCAAGTAGTTAGCTAAATATGTGAACCAAGGAATAAGATCATAAGAAGCAGCCCAATACCTGTTCATCTGGAAATGCATCATTAGTTTCAACCCCATCTCCTAGCTTGAGCATAGCTTCCTCCTCTAATCTGGACAAATGATCGGCAACTTTTTTTTGTCCCCTTTATGTATAACCTCAAAATCGAACTCTTGCAGCAACAATACCCATCTGAACAACCTTGGTTTTGCATCCTTCTTAGCCATTAGATACCTCAATGCAGAATGGTCAGCATGCGCTACGACCTTAAAACCAAGCAAGTAGGATCAAAATTTCTCGAATCCAAAAACTACAGCAAAGAGTTCATGTTCAGTCATTGTATAGTTCTTTTGAGCCACATTGAGTGTTTTGTTGGAATAGTAGATCGGATGAAGAATCTTCTCTCGCCTCTGTCCAATACCACACCAAGCGCCACTCCACTCGCATCACACATCACTTTAAACGGTTGGCCCTAATCCGGTGAAGTAATGATAGGTGCGGAAACTAGCTTTGCTTTAAACTCTCCAAATGCTCTCAGACAAGCATCATCAAACTCAAAGTTAGACTCCTTTCCGAGCAGTTTGCACAATGGGTGTGCAATTTTTGAGAAATCCTTGATAAACCTCTAATAGAAACCGACATGCCCAAGAAAACATCTAAAACCTTTAATAGAGATAGGTGGTGGAAGCTTTTATATTACCTCAACTTTAGCTCTGTCAACCTCAATACTATTCTCAGAAATCCGATGAACCGGAACTATCCCTTCTTACACCATGAAGTGGCATTTTTCCAAGTTGAGCACAAGATTTCACTCTTCACACCGTTTCAGTACTTCGGCCAAATGCATCAAACAACCATCAAATTAGTTACCACAGATAAATCATCGATAAATACCTCAAAAGTGTCCTCCACCATATCTGAAAATATCGACATCATGCAACGCTAGAAGGTCGTTGGAGCATTACACAACCCAAATTACATTTGTTGGAAGGTGAAAGTCCCATAAGGGCAAGTGAAGGTGCTTTTCTCTTGGTCTTCCGGAGCCATGGAGATTTGATTGTAGCCCGAATACCCATCAAGAAAGCAATACCAACCCTTACCAACAAGGCGATCCAGCATCTAATCCATAAATGACATCGGAAAGTGATCCTTTTCTGTCCAAGCATTCAATTTGTGGTAGTCTATGCATACTCTCCATCCAATCACTAACCTCATCGAAACAATCTGGTTTCTTACATTAGTGACCATAGTAATCCTACCTTTCTTAGGTACAAACTGAACAGGACAAACCCAACTACTATCTGCAATAGGGTCTGCAATAGGGTATATGACCCCAACATCCAGCCATTTGATGATTTCCTTTTTCACTACCTTTGCATAGGCAGATTTAGTCTCCTTTGGTGCTTGATACTAGGCTTGATGTCTGGCATGCGTTGGATTTTATGAGAACTAATGCCAGGAGGAATCCCAATAATGTCGGCAATAGTCCATCCAATAAACTGCTTGAACCTCTTCAACACAGAAACCAATGCCTCTACTTGTACCTCACTCAAATCAGCCGCAATAATTACCTATAATGTGCCATCTTTCCCCAAGAATACATACCTCAAATGCGATGGTAGAGCCTTAAGCTCCAAGTTTGGAGCTTCTTCCATAGATGGTTTTGCGGGTGCAGAGTCGCGATTCTTCATATCTAGATCCAATTTCTTGGGTTTTGTAACGGAATTCGAACCTATCAAGTGCGCCAACTACTTCATCATAGTCTTCAATACCACCACCCTCAAAATTCAACATTATCGCTGACAGTGCATGGACTCCCAACCTCTATTCAGTAGACACTTCAGAACCTTGCTCCATAATATGATTCACCACTGATACTAACTTGACATCACTCTCCTACTTCATAGACCTACAGATGTTGAAAGTTACCTCTTCATTATTCAATAGAAACTTCATTTGCCCTCTCTCCATAACAACCAAGGCGCACCCAGTAGAAAGGAATGGTCTCCCTAAGATTATGGGGACCTCAAAATCAACCTCACAATCAAGTATCACAAAATCCGCGGAAAAAATAAATGACTCCACTTTCACTAGTACATCTTGGAGAACACCAATGGGCTTCTTCACAGTTCTATCGTCCATGAGAAGTCGCATCATATTCGGTTGTGGTGCCTCTAAACCCAACTTCTTGTAGATAAACAATGGCATAAGATGAATGCTAGCACCCAAATCACACAATGACTTTGCAAATGCAACAACCCAATGGTACAAGGAATACTAAAAGCTCCAGGATCCTCTTTCTTTTGCAATAGTGACCTCATAGCAATAGCACTACAATGTTGTAACCTTGCATCATCTTCAAAACTGACAGCCCTCTTGTTGGTCACCAAATCCTTCATAAATTTTGCATACCCAAGCATCTTCTACGAAGCTTCTATCAATGGAACATTGATGGAAAGCTGTTTCAACATAGTAATGAAACTGCGGTATTTTCCTTTTTCAGTCTTCTTCACTAATCTTTGTGGGAATGGAGGTGGAGGTCTGGGCATGGGAAATTTTTTTTGGGTTATCTCCGCTTCTTTATATGTTTCATTTGTAGACTCTCCAGTAACCTCAACTTCATCTTCATCTTCATCTCTTTCTGCCACAATTTCAACCTCAAACGACATAGGGGGATTAATGGTTTGTTTACCTCCTCGACTAGTGACTGCCATATAATGCCTATTATTCTTTGGATTCTGGATGCTGTTGCTAGGAAGTGTGCCAGGCTAGCATGGGCTCAGAGTAGTTGACAACTGATTAAACTGCTGCTCAAGTTGCTTTATTGACACTACATGGGCATCAACTTTTTGACTGATTCCAGACAAGTCATTCCACATCTCTTTCACATTCTCATTAGTTGCATTAAAACTCCTCATCATCTTCTGCATCATATACTCAATCTGTGACATACTACCCCTAGCATATCTATTACCACATTCCCGATTTGAAGGTGGAACATAAGGCCAAACTCCATCATTTATGTTGCCATAGTTGTTGCGGTTGTAGTTGTTGTCAGGATTGTAGTTCCCATCATAGATATAGTTACCCTCTTGATTGTAGTTACCATAGTTCTGACCTTGGTTTCCTTGCCCTTGGCACAAATTATCCGAGTTGGAACCTTGGGCGTTGGCTCAAAATCCCCCATTTGATAATTTACCAAATAAGCATCCTCCTCATAGTAGCATTCCTCAACTAGTGGCGGTAGAGTTCTAGTTAAGTAATTTACCGCATTCACTTTTTCTGCACCTTCGCTCATATGCTTCAACACCAACCCAAGTTTTGTCCTCATCTGATCCATCTCCTCACGAATGTCATTGGCAGATTGACTAGGTGCACCTTGAACTGCAAATGTGCTTCTTCTGGTGTCTAACTTTCTAGTACTCCATGCTTTATTATTTTGGGAAATATTCTCCAGTTTCTCAGCGATCTCCTCAAAAAGTGCACTCACGATATAATCCTCCAGCAATAGTATCCAGCACAGCCTTACCATTGTCATCCTGAACTCTATAGAAGAACTCTTTCAGTGAATCATCATCAATGCGATTATTTGGAACACTTGTTATGAATGCAAGGAACCTATCCCACGAATTACTCATAGACTCTCCAGGTAGTGCTACGAAATTGTTCAGCTTGTCCTTGTTATTGAGCTTCTTAGACAACGGGAAATACATTGCCATGAACACCTTGTGTAATTTGTCCCATGTATGAATAGAGTTATTTGGAAGCTCAGAAAAACACACTGCAGCATCACCGATCAATGATAGAGGGAAGACTCTCAAACCTATGACATTCATATCCAACTCTGATCATCCCACTCAACTCTTGCATACACTCCTCAACTTGGCCATGTGCCCATGCAGATATTCCGAAGCCATACCAGAAAACAACCCCCTTACTGTAAGCATCTGCATTAGACTGCTGGACACCACAAATGTATACCCCGGAGGTAGAGGAGGGAGAATAATAGGTCCTTCTGATTAAACTCTGTTGAAGTCGACCCTGTAATTATCACGCAACCTCGGTTCTGGAAGATTTTGTACCCTCAAAGCATCTTTAAGTACATTACCACCATGATCCTGAGCTTGCACATTAACGACCCCAAGAGGCTGCAATTCAACTCCATTACCTAGATTCTCTCTAATTGGATTGACTTGGGCCCTTGATTATTCATGTTTCTCAAAGTTTTACTCAATTCTGGATTATATGGGGTCAATGATTTACCTTGACTCAGTGTACTTGGCATACACTAGAGTAGAAACTTGTAGAAAACAAAAACAAAAACAAAAAAATAAGTATAATTAGGAAATAATTGACTAAAGTTCAATAATGTAGTAAACTTAATCTAAAAGTCTTATTCTCCGGCAGCGGCGCCAAAATTTGATACGCTAAAATTACACTTCCCTAAAGAAGTATAAGCGGTTGTCATCAAATAAAGAACCCAACTTGTAGGTTGGGGTCGATCCCATGAGGAATATCGCTCAGACTTAAACTTAACTCACGATTATATTCGTTTAGTCAAACTATTTCTAAAACAAGTAATTAAAGGGGAAGGGGGGGGGGGGTTTCTAAGCAAATAACCGATTATTGTTTAAGTAACAAGTGAGCAAGATTCAAATTTTGAGTTATCAGTATGAGAGAGAAACTAGGGTGTATGTGTTCCTCATAAGCTCTTAACGCGGTAATCCTAATAATAGTAATCATTTCCTAGTGTTTTACATGCAAAGTTGGTAAGATAGGTATCCCTAAGTGATTGGTCCTCCAAATAAGGAATTTCACCCCGTACCTTGGTCCGACTACGTGTGCATACTTAACTAACCATTACCTTTACCTTATATTAGGCATCACATCAATGTATGGCTTAATTTTCACCCTCGCATCAATTGAAATTACACTATTAGATAGTATCCCACTAAAATTCTGTTGATAATTCTTTTCTAATTAACTAGCTCCTTGGCTAAGAAAGTAGCAACAAGGCGAGTTCTAACGTGTGCATACGTTAAAAATACTTCTAAGCGAAAGAATTACCAATTCATGCATCAACATTATTCAAGAATTACTTAGTTATTATTCATACGTTGTTAATTGCTCATGGTTCCCACAACCCTAGTTGTGGATTTAGCTACTCATGCTTGAAAGAACACAATTCATGTTTTGATAATAAGAATTCATGAACTTACGTTTAGAGTAGAAGATACTCGAAATCTCAAATTGAATTTCAAAGCGAAAATCTTATAAACTAAAATCCGAAAATCAAATTGCCAAAGTTGCAAGTTAATTCCCAAAAAAAATTCAAGAACTAAAAGTAAACAATAATGTCTAACTTCCAAAAATGAGGTTTACATACCTTATTTATAATAAAAAAACATGTCCTAAACAAAAAAGAAACAAAATAGGGAAATAAACTTCTGGGACGCGGCATCAATCGACGGCTTGACCTATGGACCGTGCGTCGACCTACGGTTCGTCGATCCTTTTCTATTGGTCAACACTTAGAACTTTTTCAACAGAGACTGGAACCTTCACTCTCAGATCAACAACGACGGACGTGCAGGACGGTCTATAGGTCCTCTTCTATGGCTCTACACTTAGGATATTCATTAGGAACTGGAACTTCAATTCTCTGAACACCTTTGACAGATGTCCAGGACGACTTGTGGGTCAACCTACGGCCCGTGGATTGCTTCATAGTTCCACACTTGGTTAGACTTCCCTGATGCTCCATCTATGCCTACCCATCGACAGACCGTCTTAGGACCTACGGTCCGTAAGTCACTCCGTGGGTGGCCACTACTGCAGAATGCAGTTATCATCTCACTCAATCGCGTTAAAGCCTATTTCCTGCAAACATAACACATAAAACATTATCTCCAATACAAAATGGCCCTAGACACACACAACTCTTAAGTGAAATGCATCAAAAATATCGTAAGCTCATGGTATATAAGATATCATATTTTATTTAACCCTTGATTGCTTATAGGGTGTATATTCGGGGTTTTTATTCCCATACATTTCTATGTGCCTTTCTGTCTACTTGTTATTTGTTGTCAAATCCCAATTTTGTGTTATGTGTCTATGTTTATCCCCTCTAGATGATTTCATTTAGTAATTGATAGTTTTGGCAATGTTTTTATGTTTGGACTTTTTATGGAGTAATACCCTATGCCTTTGTGCTTAACTATCTTGCTCTGGTAAGTTGTTTGTTCTGTTATTCGGACTGGATTAGCTATGTCGAATAACTTTCTAACTCATTGTCCCCTGGTTAGTTGTTATGATGTTAGTTGCTGAGAGAGTAGTGTGATGGAATAAATGATCTTTTGTTTGTTTTGCTCAAAATTACATTTACCGATTCTTTTCTTTGCCTAAATCCTATCTTTGTTACTTTGTGGCAAGGTTGAGGTTTTTCTCTTTTTGTCTCTTCATCGTAGGCTTTGTGTATAAAATTGGTGTTTGAGCAGATGATCGACGTTTTGAATTATGTAGGTTCATACGGTTATGTTTGTTTGGGAGGTGTGTAGTTTAGAAAGTTATAAATATAATGATGAGTTGGCCAAAGTTATTCAATGGAAGGTTTTGTGGGGGGATTTGTGGGGACTATGGAGTAATACACATATGTTCTATTAACGACCAACGGGGAGGAGTAAGTAAAATTTTGAACTAAGGTGTCAACTTTGTTTATTATTGGTTGATTTCGCAAACATTTGTTTATAGTTCACATTTATGGACTTCCTAGCTTTTAGCTATCACTGTTTGAGTTTTGGGTTATGGTGATGTTCTACATTGCGATCAATACTACTTTCTTTCATTCTAATCACTGTTTAATACCTACGTTTTGTTGGAGTTCCAAAAGGTTGTGTCAGTCGTTTAAGAGGTCTTACTTTTGATTTGGACATATGTGGTGGCGTTCATTAATGGCTTCTAAATTTCCATTTTGCTTGATATTGGGAATTTGTTTAGAAGGCTAATCTTTTGATTGAGTAAAAGTAATTCGTGGATTAACAATATTCACTTGTTTTAAGATGTGAGGTTTTGTGTGTACCATTATGGTTACCTTGTGGTTTTTTGGTTTTATTGCATCACTATTGATAGGTTTGATATGTTTTTCCTCTACCTACAAGTTCAATTTCCCTTTGATTAGGGTGGTTTACTTAGTTTTGCACTCGGTCGGTAGTTCGTGGATTCTCAGCTGCAGTCTCTCTTCGAGCTTACAGTTTAATGTAACTTTTGTTTTATAAAAGATCATGAGTAAAAAGCTATCATTGGATTTGGGCTTTCTGTTGTTGCATCTAAGATTAATCGTCCCTTGAAGTAGTACTTCAATTTTGAGTTCGAGAGTTATTGAGGTTGAACTTTGGCCTTGTGTTTTGGGTTACTCCACTTATTATTACTTTTCCCGCTCTTCGATGTTCATATGGTGCTAGGAATTGTTTGTATGGTCCAGGACATGTAGGATATATATGATAAATATAATATGTTGGCTTTGGAGTAGAAAGGAAAAAGTTTTACAGGTTTAAAGTAGGAAGGAAAAAGTTTTACTTAAGAGCTAAGTAACATTTTCTCTTGTTTGTTGGTCGCCTCATTATTTTGTAATTTTGGTGTATTCATTCATCTAAAATACGTTTGTTTCATTATGTTGGCTTGGGTCTTGTTGGAAGGAAGTCATTACCGAACGGAAGGAGTTGGAGTTTCTATTTTCAGTTTTGGACTGATGAAGTCAATTTATGAATTTCCTATAAACTTGAGTTTTTGGTTTGCGTAGCTCGATCTCAGAGGGTACTGGTAAGGTTTGGTCCAAAACAAAGGAAGAA
>JAJOOE010021342.1:0-14480 GCA_036250405.1 Solanum raphanifolium
AACCTTGTTGCGTTCTTGAACTAGGGTTCTTGGCCTTTTTCTCCTCTCTTGATTCTAATTTTCTAAGATTTTGATTAATGAATTGACTTGGATAAGTTTTAGTTATGTTTCTAGGCTTAAACTGATTAAAACCTTATGATTTAGGGTTTAAACGACGTATCTTAGGGGTTAAACGAAATAGGAAAAGACCAAAAGACCCCTGGCTTAATTGCTGTCGGAGTGACTGACGGATTGGACCTACGGTCCGTCACTCAATCTACGATCCGTCGATTGGGTCCGTAGGTCGAGTCTGCCCGACAGAGCTTCACTAAAACGAGCATAACTTTTTACTCGAAGGTCAGAATTTAGCAAACTCAGTGGTGTTGGAAATATAATTCAATTATCTATCATATAATAGGTCATGGGACACCTAATTCATTTTGTGCTAAGAGTTATGACCATCTGAAGTTGACTTAACCACAATTTTCATCTAACTGACTGTTGACCCTTACTTACGGTCAGACCTACGGACCGTGCATCGAATGACGGTCCGTGTTGGTCGACCGTAGTTTGTGTCAGAGGCTGGGTAAGGGAAGTCTCGATCCACGGACACAGACCACGGACCTTGATCTGATCTACGGACCGTGGTCTAATCTACGGACCGTGGGTTTGTCCGTGAGTCGGGACTTAGCCAATTTTCTGAGCTGGTTTGGGGAGGGGTTGCAGTGGTAAACCACAGACCACCAGCATGGGCTGTGGTTTGACCTACGGTCCGTGGATGGCAACCGTGGGTTGCACCTGCAACTTCTCGAAATCTGTATTTTTGGTCCATTTCGGATACGGGGTGTTACAAAAATCCTCGAGAGAGAGAGGTTTTCTTATTGCTGGAAGCTATTATAATGACACTTAAAAATCCAACAATCAATCTCGAGTTGCGCGCCTATCTATTCCAATTAGTTTCAAGCAAGACGTTAAAGCATAGTCACATGTTATGCGATAGCCTTTTTAGTACTCAAGTGTACTGTTGTTTTACGTTGAGGTATGGTTAAATTATTAAACCTATAAAGGAAGCTTTGCAGGGAATAAAAAATAAGATACCAAGAAATTCCAAGAAGCTTTAGTTATTTTCTAGTTCTTCCCTAGTTTAGCATCTCTCATAAAGGAGCTTTTAGAACCTCCCCCACTTGTATTATCAAAAAGTAACATGTATATGAATCAATATAAGTCACATATCCTTCAAATCATGCTCACAAACCCTAAATAATCAAATAATCCATAACATGACACTTGTACCTGCATGAATGTTCGTCATCTCATTTATAGGGGACCCCCATTAATCCATTACCCCCTTTACTCACTCAAACATTTCATTAACATTTCATAAAGAGTCAAAGAAGTCTTCACTTTCCTTAATTAGAGTTCAAAAAGTCAAATTACAACCTTTTCCTTCTTTCCAGCCTCCAAATTATCTCAATCTGATCAAATATATACTTAGAATTCAAGAGTTTATTTTTATGTTTTCCTTCGTACTTTTAGGTTTTTACCCCTATTTTATTTTTACCTTTAAACCTGCTTCTTCAACTCTTGTGTCCCTTCATACTGTTATATCTTTTTAGTTGTGTCTCTTAAGTTACTAACTATAAAAACTAGGCAAATCATACATGTTCTTGTATCTTCTTCTTCGTGACAAATTTCATCCTTAATTTCTGTGGAACTCGTCAATTCTTTGGAAGTCTACTTTGGATCTTCACAAAAAAAAAAACTATAATTTCCTTGTAATATTTTCCTCCATTCAACATGTCAAAAGAAAAGCTATTTTAACTGCTCAATTCTTAAACAACTTATCACAACCATGATCATTTTTGGTTCATACCTACGTTTTATGGGATTTTCCCTTCTGTCATCAGTTTGTCCGACAACTTACATTAGTGTTTTATTCAATGATCTATAAAATTTTATCTTTTATGAATTTATACTGAATTACTTTTGTGGTTTTTTATTATGAAAACTTTTAAAGCATTCTTGATGGAATCAGAATTGAGGAAGAGACAACAAAGAGAGAATAAATTATGCTACAACTTGATAAGGTACTTGTACCTGTCAATATTTTTTTTTTAGGAGTTAAAATATTGTTGTATTAATCATATCTCTAAAATATTGTAAAGTTTGGCCGATATGGAAAAGTCACAATCCTCCAAAAAGTTACAACTCTTTGAAAAAGTCACAATCCATCGAAAAAGTTACAATCCTTCGATGCGAAAAGGTGTGTGCTTTTAATATACTTTATAATATAAATATATATAGTATGAAATATTTTGTAGGATTCAGGCTAAGGCTTTTGGTATTAGTACTTATCCAGCTTCTTTGAGATAATCAATAAATTAGATCATGGTCCATAAAGTTTCTTAAAAAAAATATAGTATAAAATATAAAATATGTACTAAATTGGGTGTTAAGAATAATAATAGAAAACTTAGAAAATTTGTTCACAACCTTTTGAAAAAATCACAATCCTTCGAGGTGAAACAATTCTTCTGAAAAGACATATGCTTATTGTGCCTTATTAGAAAAAGGTAGTATGAAACATGTGTTTATTGTACCTTATCAGAAAAGACACAATTCTTCAAAAAAGGCACAACTCTTCAGAAAAGTCACAATCCTTCAGAAATGTCACAACTCATTCAAGAAGTCACAACTCTTTAGAAAAGTCACAAAGGAGAAATAATTCTTCAGAAAAGACATGTGCTTATTGTGCCTTATCAGAAAAGGTAGTATGAACATGTGTTTATTGTACCTTATCAGAAAAGACAAAATTCTTCAGAAAAGGCACAACTCTTCAGAAAAGTTACAACCCTTTGGATTAGTCACAACCCTCTGAAAAGATCACAACTCATCGGAAAAGTCACAACCTTTTGAAAAAGGCACAACTCTTTGAAAAAGTCTCAACCCTTCAATGTGAAAAGGTGTATGCTTTTAATATTTTTATAATATAATATAAATATAAATATTTAAATAAATATAATATAATATAAAATATAAAATATATACTAATGGGGTACTATTATAATTTAACACTCAAGCTAGGGATTTCATGCTTTTAAGGTAATACTAGTTTTTCGACACGTGCGTTGCACGTGATTACCAATTCAAAAAATGTATGTTATAGTAAATAGTATTGCTTATTTAACTTAAGATTTGAATAATAAGTTTTGCACAAAATAATATTGCAGATTCTGTTGTGAATGTCCAATGTGGATCGTCATATATATCTCTTATTCACGCGGAAGATGATCAATGAAAATTTTTATTAGTTAAATGCAATAATGCATATATTTATTTCAATTTGATGAGGTTCAATCATGTAATTAGTCGTATCTCAGTAATATTACCTTATAGACGATATTTGTTGTGTATTTTTCTTATCATCTAACCAGATGTGCTTTGCACGTGTACTCCACGTTAAACTGTGTAGATGTCATATGAGCATGTGAAGAGAACAACTACATTTTATTTTTTAGAACTAATCTTTGTATAATAATTTTTATTTTATAAGTTATAACATAATAGATGACGTTTTTGATGTTGGCTCTGATTGACTGTATACATAAATCAAAGATAGTTATTTGACTGTCCATAGTTAACTGAGAAAAAATTCTTTTTTTTGCAATAAAGTTTTAAAAATTTATATAAATAATGTATACAAGCTAAATCTTTCACAAATTAAAACAAACAATGAAGACATAGATACCAAAGTTTTCTCCATGATTTAATGAAATTTGAGGGGGTGTTAACATCAGTAAAAGACTTTCGAGAATCCATAGAGAGAAAATTTGTTTTCGTTGTTGTTCAACTAAAGATATTTGTTGAGAGAGGAAGAAAGTTTTGTGAATTGTGATTTTATCATTTGAGTTTACTGTTTAAGTTACAGTTTGACCAAATTTCTTATTTAGATTTTCTAAATGTAATTTTTTTAAAGTTTGCACAAATAGTCTCTTATACTACTGATATTTAATTTGTGCCCCTACGATTTGTTGTTCAAAAATATAGTCATAGGGAAATTAAGTGTAATAGAATATTGATATGTTGAGGTTATTGCATGAGATTATTATCAATGAGTTTATAATCACCTGTTTATCTTACACCCAACAAAGATGTAGTTCATGTACTTGTAAACGATTTTCAATTTATTCAATCAAGCACGATTTATATAGGGAAAAATAACAACATCGCGTTATCACATATATAGGGGCGGTGTAATAATATGAAAATTTATTGGTCAAAAGTTAATACAAGAAAGGATGAAAGATAGAAATAATTAATGTAATAACTATGAGAATTCATAATATTATAACTAAAGAATGTTAAAGAGTGTGAATAACGTTTGCAATAATTAGTAATAACTTTGAGAATTTATAATGTTATAACTAAAGGATTAATGTGCAATAGATGTATTTCTAATAAATTTTATACTTACATAAATAAATATGACTTTTAATTAATGTTACTATTTTTTCATATAGTTATTAGAATTTAATTTAGTGTAGGGACAAAATGAAAATGTTTATTCCATATTACTGAATATAAAATTTATTTTGTAATTGATAAATTTTTAAATGATTCATATATATTCACATATTTTCACTCTTGAGAAGTTTAATAATTTTGAAAAAAGATGTTCAGAAGCATATATTTACATCACAAGGAAAATTGTTAACAAAAACAAATGAATTTAGACTACATCATGTTAACTTCATATATTGGAACATTACATACTAATGTATATATTAAGCAAAAAAACAATTATTTTATCATCAAAATTATTTTCCTCAAGTACTCGAGGTTATGGAATATACCCTCTTAGGATAGAACGACTTACTTCATTGGAATAGTGGTACCTCATATTCCGCTAAACTTCGAACTCACTCAACAACAATAAATCACACAAAAAAAATTTAAAATGCATGAAGAAGTGTAGGAGATTAAAAAAATTGTGGTTGAAAAATGAGAGAAAACTCCCTCTATTTATAGTCAACAAAGGGTAGTATGAACAAATGTTTTTGTGTCTTATTTGAAATGTCATGACCTTTCCGAGAAGTCACAACCCTTTGGAAAAGTCACAACATATTGAAAAAGTCACAACTCACCGAAAAATCGCAACCCTTTGAAAAAAGTCACAACTTATCAGAAAAAGTCATAACTCATCGAAAAGTGACCTTTCAGAGAAGTCACAACCCTTTGGAAAAGTCACAACTTATTGAAAAAGTCACAACTCATCGAAAAATCACAACCCTTTGAAAAAAGTCACAACTTATCGGAAAAGTCACAATTCATCGAAAAAGTCACAACCTAAGTTAGAGATATTATAGTAATTTAACATTCAAGTTAGGAGTTCATGCTTTTAAAGTAATAAGTTTTTTGACACATGTGTTGCACGTGATTACCAATTCCAAAAATATATGTTATAGTAAATAGTATTGCTTATTCTAGAGAAGATTTGACTAATAAACTTAGCAAAAAATAATAATGCAGATTCTTTTGTGAATGTTCAACATGGATCGTCATATATATATATATATATATATCTTATTCACGCAAACCTATGAAGATGGTCAATGGAAAATTTTATTAGTTAAATGTAATAATGTATATATTTATTTCAATTTGATGAGGTTCAATTATGTAATTAGTCTTATCTCCTAATATTACCTTATAGACAATATTTGCTTTGTATTTTTCTTGTCATAGAACCAGATGTGCTTTGAATGTGTATTCCACGTTAAATTATTTAGATGTCATATGAACATGTGAAGAGAACAACTACATTTTATATATTCACATATTTTCACATTTGTTGTGAGTTTTTTTTACTCAGAACATTTTAAAATAATATATTTTGAAGTTAGAAGATCTTGTTAACTTGATAAAACATTTGTGACATGTATAATACTTTAATTTAAATACAAATACCTACCCAAATATATATATATTTGCATTAATGAAAATATTTATCTCATAAAATTAACTATTAAATAAATAATAAAAATTAAACTAATACAAACTTCAACTGACGTTATTACAAGTCATATAAAATTTTCTTCATCTAAAATACTGAAATATTAAGAAATAGTAAATAAGTAAAACAAAAGGGCAATGCTTATATTGTAATAACTATTTTGAAGCAAACTTCATGAGAGTTTAAATCACATAAATAGCATTGATAAATAAAGTCATTCTTTTGTCTTGAGCATAAAAAACAAATCGTGACAATTCTCTATATTTTGGAAAAGATATTGAGAAGCATATATCTACATCTCAATAGAAATTGTTGACAAAAACAAATGAATTTAGACTATATTATGTTAACTTCATATATTGGAACATTACATTCTAATGTATATATTAAGCAAAAAAATAATTATTATATCATCAAAATTATTTTTCCTCAAGTACTCGAGGTTATGGAATATACCCTCTTAGGATAGAACGACTTACTTCATCAGAATAGTGGTACCTCATATTCTTCTAAACTTCGAACTCACTCAACGACAATAAATCACACAAAAAATTTTAAAATGCAAGAAAAAGAGTAGAAGATTAAAAACATTGTGGTTGAAAAATGAGAGGAAGCTCCTCTATTTATAGTCAGCAAAGGGTAGTATGAACAAATGTTTTTGTGTCTTCTCTGAAAAGTCATAACCTTTTCGAGAATTCACAACCCTTTGAAAAAGTCACGACTCTTTGGAAAAGTAACAACTTATTGAAAAAGTCACGACTCTTTGGAAAAGTCACAACTCATCGAAAAATCACAACCTTCGAAAAAAGTCACAACTCATCGAAAAAGTCACAACCTAAGTTAGGGATATTATAGTAATTTAACATTCAAGTTAGGAGTTCATGCTTTTAAGATAATACAGATAGATAGATAAATACAAAAAGATAGATATATACAGATAGATAGATAGATATAGAAAGATAAAAATAGAAGCTTGTAGATAGATAGATAAATAGATAGATAGATAGATATAGACAGACAGATAGACAGACAAACAAATAAACAAATAGAGATATAGACAGATAGACAGAGAGATCGATAGACATAGATACATACAGACATATAAACAGATAGAAAGACATACAGATAGACAGATCAACAAATAGACAGACAGATAAACTGATAGACAGACAGATAAACTGATAGACAGACAAATAGACAGATGGACAGAGAGACAGATAGACAGACAGATAGACAGATAGACAGATAGACAAACAGACAAACAGACAAGCAGATAGACAAATAAATAGACAGACATATAGACAAATAGATAGATAGATAAACATACAGATAAATAGATAGACAGACAGACATATAGATAAATGGAAAGATAAACAGAGAGACATATAGACAAACAGATAGACATAGAGAAAGATAGAGAGACATATAGACATACAGACAGATCGACATACAGATAGACGGATAGACACATAGACAAACAGACGAGAGACAGACTGACTAACAGATAGACTGACAGATAGATAGACATATAGACATATAGTTATATAGATAGACAGATAGTTAGACAGACATACATACATATAGATAGATAGATATGCTTTTATATGCACACAGTTAGTAATCATAAGAAAGTTTCCACATCCATCATTCATAAGAACTTATACTTTATTATTCCATTTAAATCCTATACTAAAATTCTGGGTTTGATTTTATTGACATTATCTTTAAGAGAAAAATAACATACTTCATGATTTGGTATTCATGTGCATCAATAGTAGTATCTGGATACGTGTATCTCATAAAAGTAGTACAAACAATATGAATCATATTAAATGGTAATGTAATGAGAAATTAAATAAAACATGTACAAGCTAAAAATACCTTGAATAAGTTGTTGCTTGAGTACCTTTGGACAACATGAAACAATTTCTGATTGATTTTGCAGGAAACTATTGCAATTATATGAACTTACGCAGTAATGCTTAGTTGAATTAACATGAGAAACTACAGTATGAATCTCAATTGTAGATCTTAATAAGTCACATGAAAGTGGACAGTTTCACCTATCTTATTTTTCTGGAATAAGAATGTAACAACCTAATTCCGTTGTTAGAAAAAAGCCAATGGGGAAATATTGGGGTTAGAAAACTTTTTGGTAGTAACTTGAAATTTCCTAACCTAGTCCAGATTTGGACGAAATCGGAGTCATTAAGGTGTAGGGAAATCTGGTAGCAATTGGGTGATTTAAATGTGATTTTGATTACATGAGTAGATAGCTAACACGTTATGAAATCCGTACGACTTTACGGAATTGAATTCGGGTGAGTAGAACTCCCGAAACTAACTTTGGCGTGAACATGTATTTCTGAGTGTCGTGGGTTAAAGGTGTGTTGTGAAAAGGGATTTTTGAATTCCTTTAAATAGCTCACTGTTTCGTGCAAGCCGCTTTAGCGGGGGTTTTGGCCGATGTGGCGGGACTGCTGTGGCGGGATGGGTGCTGCTCTGGTGGGTTCGACGCGACTTAAGTCATGAATAAACCCCAAAACGTCTTTATTCTGCACTTTTCGACTTTGAGAGTTAGTAGACGACCCCATACGACTTCTTGACCGTTTTCACCATTCTTGAGGCTAAAGGTAAGCTTTTCACTTCTCGAATCCATTTTGCAATCCGTAGAACGTAATAGAATGAGTAATTATCGATGGGGGAGGGTTTTGATCTAGATTTTTTGGTGGAAACAGCCCTACTTTGGATACTTGGGATCATGAGTATGATCTAGGGTTCATAGAATTGTTAACAATTCGGGTAATTAGTTATTGTTTATTGATTCCCGAATTATACCGATTGTTTGTAGACCAAGAACAAGCGGATCGAATCTGGAAAGGGAAGGATTAAGTTTCTTTGGGTTTCAAGCTTGTTTCGAGGTAGGTGATGGTTGTGATTTCATGTTGGTGTGATATATGTTTGTAATTGCTCATTATAATGCATGTATGTATGCGAATGTTGCATTATTGATCACCCTAATTGTAATGAGGATAATTGAATAATTGTATGCCATGTATCACCTCTTCTTATATGATTGTGAGAATATACATTGTGATTGTGATTTGTTGATTGGATCAGTTGTCACGTTCCGGCATAAACATTGGATCGGTTGCCACGTTTCGGCATAAATATGAGATCGATTGCCACATTCCGATATAAATATGAGATCGGTTGCCATGAGAGGACCATTGAATTGGGTTCCATGAGAGCACCATTGAATTGTGTTGTGTATCTACTTATGACAATTACGTTTATATCTAATGATGATTGATATTGGAAGATTGTGTGTTGTTCTAATTTGATAACTAATGTGTATTATTGAGAATGTGGGATGCTACATTGATCCTGAAAAGATGACTAATATTGTATATGTTGGTATATGCCTGTTTTATAATGTTGTGGTTACTTGCATGTGTTTCACTTATTGGGATAGCCGCGTGATCCTACCAGTACACTGTGGTTGTGTACTGATACTGCACTTGCTTGTTCTTTGTTGAGTACAGAGCATCGTCAGGCGACTATTGATAGACTTTAGGTGACTATTGAGCGTGATCTGATTCAAGGGTGAGCCATTTCTTTCGGGCTGCCATGGATCTTCCTTGTTTAAGTCCACTCTTTTCGGACTCAGACTATTTGTTTAAGGTGTTTGTTTAGTTTCGGGGTTGTACCCCTTGTTCTTAGACTTGTCGTTAGTAGAGTTTTGTTACAATGACTTTCAGGTTCTAGGGTTGTTCTTCTGCATTAGTTTGACTAGTTTATTTAAACCTTTGGAGTTTATGGGGACTCCATTTTTATTGTCATTTAAACCTGCTTTCGTATCTTTAAATGCCTTAGTTTTTAAAAATTTGTTAGTTTGGGTTGTAGTAATGGTTCTCCCACCGGAGGGTTAGTGTGGGTGCCAATCACGACGGTGTGAGTCGTGACAAAGTTGGTATCAGAGCCCTATGTTCGTTGATCTCATTATACCAAAACGAGTCTAATAAAGTGTTGCGGAATGGTACGATAACGTCCGTACTTTTCTTCGAGAGGCTATAGGATTTTAGGAAAAACTCATTTCTTTGTACTCCTTCGTGCTATTGCTTGAATCCAATTGGTATCAGGGTGATACAAATTGGTATCTTTCCTCCTTCACTCTTGTCACTCCCCAAGAGCACCCCCTAGGCGTAACACAACGTACTTGACCCCGAAGGGGTCTTATACAAGCCCTTAGCATCTTCGTCATTGCATATAGACATTGAATAATGCGGAAATTTAAAAACATTTCAACATAAATGTCAAAGTTTCTCATAATAGAAAATAGAGAGTAGAATGTCTAGACTTCATCATCTCAATGAAACCATCTAAGTACACATAAGAATCTCAAATAGGGACCATAGCCCTTCACAATAGAATTGTCTCAAAATGACAAGTACATAAGAAGTATAGTAGTCTATTGCAATATAAGGAACATAAGTGTCATAATGTGTGTCCCCAGAATTGAGGACATACCAAAAAGTCTTGGAGAAAGTCTAAGTCCAAGCTTGAGTCTCTTAGTAGCACAATCACTTCCCGGAATCTACACTTAGTAGAAAAAGGAAGAAATATGGGTTAGCACAATCAATTGTACTAAGTATGGAAACCATGCAATTAAAACCACTTAAAACATGCATAAAAGAGACCTTTATATGAAAACATGCTATTTCAAGTTAAAAGCCACAGTACATATTCAAGGAACATTTAGCCAATCCACATTACAAGATAAAGAGACATTCATGATCATAACAAGAAGCCATAACCCATACCTTACATATTTGAGTTCCATTTACATTATACCATCATAAGACACCACCCATGACCCTCCTTTCAAGTTAACTTGTGCAATGTACATATGAAGTCCCATACCCCCATATATACTAAGTAAAGCCATCAAGAAGACACAAGTGTAGTCACATACATAATCAACATCATAATAGGTGAAATCAACCTTAACATAATTCATACCTTACCATAAATAAAGGACTCACACAAGAACTCCTCAAAGAACCTACTTGTGCAATGCATAGGTAAAGTCCCATACCCTCACCTATACTAAGTAGTATCCCTTAAGTAGTCCTATTTAGAGTTCATAAGTCATTTACATAAGTCATTTACATAAGTCATATTCATACATTAGATCATCTTCTTGAAACACAGGGATATTAGCAATAATCGACATAGACCATGTGAGCTTCATGGAATCCGGTGTTCTACTCCCACACTGTAAGCGAGTATTCCACTTGCCAAGGTAGAACTAAAATAATAACATCTAGGTGGATCCACTAGCTAATACCTATGTGGGCAAACATAGTTAAGGATCAATGAAATTGCTACTAGAAACCCGGACTTGCTAAACGTAGAAGGTTTCCATCTCATGAGACAACATATATATTGGGAACTCGAACTTGCTAAATGTAGAAGGATCCCATATGGGAAGCCGGACTTGGTAAACGTAGAAGGAACCCATATGGGAAGCCGGACCTGCTAAACGTAAAAGCTTCCATCTCATATTCATGTTCACTCGGTGCTAAGCACAATTCCCTTTTAAAGTAGTAGTAGGCCTTTACTTACACATTATTTCAATAAGGAGTGCATTAGGGATTCAACCCATCATTCATCATATAGCTCACAAGTTCTAAGATAAGAATAACCTTTCATCATAGAACCATCAACATATAACAATGTGCATTCATAGCATAGTCATATAGTGTTCATGATATTTACATTTTATTCATCATACCAACACTACCATAATCATAGCTTAACACTCATGTTCACATCATAGCATACTTGTCAACACTTGGGGTTGTAGGGAAGAGGAAACATAACTCAATCACTACAATTCATAATCAAGTAGCACCTCCACCATAAGTGGATCAACAATTCAATATATGAACATTCATCACTTTGACAATCTTCATTCATAGCCTTCAAGGATCACATCAAGATTCAATCCTAATTCAATGATAATCATTTATCATATAGAGCAACATCATAATACCATAATGAATTCCACAATTACATAGTAGATTCTCATCCTTCATTCACTATTAAAGTCATACTAGGGTTTAAAGTGAGAAAGAAGGGGAAATCATGGGTCTTATGGGGATTTGTTCAAAAACCATCAACATGACATTAATTCATCCACAAATCATCATATACAACCATAATTAATCATTCTATTTCAATGAAAACACATTTGGAAAGTGACCCACGAAAATGAGAGAAAACCTAGAATTTGGGGAACTTTGAAATTCAATTTTGAGAGGGCCTCTTGGGGAAAAGATCCCAAGAGTGAAAAGCAACCATACCTTAGTTGATTCCTTGAGAATCAATGGAGAAACCCTAGCTCCAATGCATTCTTCTTCTTCTAAAGTTTTTAGAGAGAGAGTTTAGAGAGAAGTGAGAGAGTTTGATTTCAATTGGGTGTTTTTGTATAATGACCAAAACTCATGAATTTAGACTTAAAACCAATATATAAATGTCCTCTAAAAATACCCAAAACACCCCTACTTAAATTGGGACTTAAAAGGAAAAGTCCCAAAACTCCTCATTTAAATGGTCCCCGTCAGGGACCACGACCACCATTCTTGGGTCATGAAAGTGCACCATGGGCCGTAGTGTTGCCCGTGGTGTTGGAGGCAGTAGCTCCCCTTTCGTGCACAACCCAACACTTGGCCAAGGCAAGACCACAGAGCCTCTCACGATCCGTGGTGATGGCCTTGGTCATGACTTGGCCTTGTGGAGGCAAGGCCTTCAAGGCTTGGTGCCAAGTGACCTTCACGAGCTACCCCTCTCCCTCGTCAAGTGCACCACGACCCATAGTGCCTTGGGAAGTAGCTACCCTAACAACCCCTAACTCCCTAAAAGCTAAGGGAGCTCCACGCCCACCTTCACGAGTCGTGAAGTGGACCATGACTCATGAAATGGACCACGACTTGTGGTCCCTCTCGTGAAGGGTGAGGCAGTGTCTAGGACACTTGGAGGTCCCTGTCCCTTGGCCAAGGAAACTCCACGAAGCCTCCCACTTGCTCGTGGTCATGACCACGAGCCGTGGTGATGTTCGTGGAGCTTGAGGCAGTAGCTCCAAGTTTGGGGCAGCCTTGACCTTTTTGCTTGGCACTCCTCCCTTAGGCCTTAACTCATAGACCACCATAGGACACCTAGATGGTCTAGTAGCTTAGGGGAATTCATGTATACCTCATTGACAATACGTTTAGGCTCTAGTCCGTCCTACGAATTTTTCGGTTATAATTCTATGGTTCGAGCTAGAGTAACAACAGCGGTAACACCATCACTAGCAAGAGAGGATGTGTATAGACTACTTACAGTTGAATATGGTCACCATTCCGAACAAGTATCCATTGCCTCAGATAGATGACCTTTTAGACCAATTGCAAGGTGCATCAGTTTTCTCTAAGATTGATTTAAGGTATGGTTACCATCAGTTAAATGTTGAGTCGGTTAAGAATTGGGTTCAACCAAGTTCTATTATTGAAATTAGCAGTTTTGTGGGGCTCGCTAGCTACTATTGTCACTTGTGGTATGAGTTGAGTCCAATTGGTATCTCAACGGAGTGAACTAGACGTTATAGTCCCGACTGAAAGGACACAAGCAAGTTAATTGGAACTGAGAAGGTTCCAATTGGTATCTGGACTTAGGGGTCGTAAAAGGCATAGATGATCAGTAATGGTCTTCTATGGAACTAACTAATTTAAAAATCGGGTTTGTCTGCAGTTGTAACTGTTGATTATCATGAAACTTGTTGTGAAAAGAAGGTCACGACTAAGTTCGATGCAAAGGTCTAGCTAATGCACGAGGTGATTTGTAAGAAAGATCTGGACGTGTCTTGCGCTAGAGTAAGAACCGCGTGACTGGGTGTATACTGGGATGTGTGGGTTATGGTGTTGAATTAATGAGAATATGTTAGATTGTGTATCGTTAGATTGACTCGGGGTAGACAATGATTAGTCTCGTTCAGAGGATTGCCCTTAATTGTTCAGTAATGTTGAAAACCATTGGGAGATTTAGAAAGGAGAAAAATCCCAGAAAAAATTTATTGCCTGGGTACTGTTTCCGTTTGAGCAGTTGAGGCGGGATTTTACCGCCAACGTGAGGCCGCCAGAGCGGGATAGGCGAGACATAACCTCAGCCCTCTCTCCCCTGTTTTACCCTAGTCACAATTGTAGCGACCCTAAAAATAGATAGGTGAAACTAGAGCCTAACGTATGAATTTTTAAAGTTTAAGCATAAATTGGAGTTATGAAATTTTCCAAAATAAAAATTGGACTTTGCCTTAGTTTTATTTGGTAGGTCCATGTAGGCAAGGGGCGTTTTCGTAAATATTAATTTTAGTTAAATTAAAAAGTGGGTATATTTTTGATTATTTCTAATTTCTATATATGGTATTAAAACTTTTAAAAAGGTTTGT
>JAJOOE010021343.1:0-13042 GCA_036250405.1 Solanum raphanifolium
CTCCCTAGACTATTTAATATCGTATTTTAAACATATATATTTGCCCACGTGGACATAAAAAATAATACAAAATTATAAATAGTAATGTGTCCACGTGGGCACATATATACCTTTAAAATACATTATTAAATAGTTCAGGGGGGTAAAAAATACAGTATTAAATAGTCTAGGGAGGTAATAGGTCCTTATGAAAGTTTAGTATCGCAACAGCAAATCTAAACAAAGTTGGGTATTTTTTAGACCCTTATCCCTTATTTTTATCTACTATCCCGTTTACGATTGTTATTTATTTATCTTTTATAAGTTATAAATTCCTACACTTAAATATACATATTATTTTACTACATCTAATTTATCGTCAATTTGTCCCTACATGTAAATAAAATAATAAACGCTTTTTTTAAAAACAACATACATGAATATACTATACTTTGCAATAAATATATTTAAGATCGCAAACTTCATATAGTATTTTGACATTTAATATTATTACTATGTGTTTTATTTATTTATTTGTTTGGAAACTCCATTTTATGTATTTTTATTCAAAGTTATATATCATGCATATTACTACATATTCACACATACTACTATTCTATCTTATTTTATTTTATTTTCCTTTACACTTTAATTTTATATATAAAAAAAATGACAAATCTTCATATCCTTTAAACTCAACATTTATTTTGGATACATTTACATAAGACAAATATATATATTTTAACATATAAAATTGTCATACATTTTTAGTACATTCATTTATTTATTTTTACCGTATGATAAACATACTACTATTAATTTTATTTGATAGACATATATGTCGTACCTTGTATTTTACTCTTTTCTTAAACTAATAAAATTACTTACCATTGATTTTAAAGAAAATAAATAAACAAGTTTTCCTAATTATATTTTCCTAAATTGAGTTTAAGGACTATCTTCAGATAGGCTTTGAGGGATGCTTAATACCTTCCCCTTGAGTAACCAAAGCCCTTACTCAGAATCTCATTGGTTTCGCAAATCAAAACAAAATTTATATTTATATATTTAAAAAATGATTTTCCTAATATTTTTCTTAAAATTTAGGTGGCTACTCTAAAATAAAAACAAAACATTCTTTTCAAAAATCAAAGTGTCGGTCATATTATGTTGTGAACTGTTTCAGCTGGTTCGAAATAGGGGAGCGACACTGCATAGGCCAAGACTTTAAAGAGCCCATAAATGATAACATCCCATAAAGAAGGAGGTAGTACAAGAGGACTCAAATGATTAGTCTGATGGAGATGCTACGACATGGAGCATGAGTAGACCAGAGAGTTTGGATTTTTTCTTTCTTCACAGTTATTTTTTATTAATTTGAGCATTAAGGTGAGTATATTATTTTAAGTATAGGGTGGATGAAATATATTTCCCATTGTAATCATTTAAAATTTATTAAATATACATTTATAAAATGATTCGGATTATATTAAATTCATAAATGTATTAGTTCAAATAAATTATGGATTAATATAATTGGGCTAATTATTTAAGTCCAATAAATATGAATTTAATTGATTTGAGCTACAATAGATGAGCCCAATTTGCTAAGTCAAATTTAATCTCATTCTAGAGGCCCAATTTTTTGGTGCCACGTGGCAAATGACGTGGCATGCCAAGTCAAACAAAGAATCCAATAGGATCATGACATGTGTCAAAAATGACAAGCTTGCTCTATGAAGCCCATATGTCATGTCACTTAAATCTGATTGGCCGAAGGGAATCTTGTTCCAATCACAACTCCTCTATTCTAAAACTATAAATAGGGGTCCTCATAATTCAGAAAAGGGATAGAAAATTCTAAACAAGAAGCTAGTGAAAATATGTGGTACAAACGCCATAAAATTCTCTATAAAGCTACAAGTTTAAGAATTCAAGCATTCAAGTTCAAGAACGATCAAAATCAAGACCATCGGATTCAAGGACAAGCTCAAAGCCCTTGAATTCAAGTAAAAGTCAAGATCAAGATAAAGTTCAAGTTCAAGTTCATCAGAGATTCAAGAACAAGCTTTAAAGCCCTTGAATTTATATTTGAAAAGGCGAATTCAGAGGAATCATAGAGATTGTAACACTCGCACTTGAATTAATAAATATGATTTTTACGATACTTTTCCGTTCTTGATTATTGTTTTCTTGGCGCGAATTTTATTGTCTACAAATTCTGGCACGCCCAGTGGGATAATCTCTACCTCTCATCTCAATTTTTCAAGCATCAAAGAATATCCAGATAACTTCCATTAAGAACAACTCTCGATCAACTGCCTCTAAGACCACTAGCTCTAAGTTCTCTACTGAAGTTGAAGGCATTCTTGTTGTTACCTTTGGAAGTTTCGGAGCTGTTACGAGAAGCAAGGTTGCTACGCTAGGACAACAAACACTTCAAGTGTCATCCGCATCAACTCCTGTTTTTGGGTCTTTGACTCCAAAAGGAGAAAGTTCCTCCACAAATGCTTTAGAAGGAGGAAGCAGTGTTGCTGAAATGATCATGAAGACACTGGCTCTACTTGAGCAATCTGGTTCCAAGAACTCTACCACAAGGGAGAACTATGATTCAACTAATGAATTATCTCCACATGCATCGCGTAATGTGAGTCCGTTGAAGATTACCTTACACAACAATCCGTGCTACTCTCCTACATCTCCAATGATCATGCAAATGATGGTGACTGTTGTTTCCTCTCCTGAGGAACAACTCGCAAATCTGACGAAGTTGGTTGAAGGATTGACAAAGAATGTACAACACCAAGAGTCTCGAATTGATAAGTTGATGGACAGGATGGAAGGACTTTTGGATGGAGAAGCCAGTCATGCGCCAGGAAAGGATGTTGAAGTTCAAGCGATCGGAGATCCTGCGAAGAAAGCACCGTTTGTTAATGAGATGCCAGTTTCTTCTGAAGGAATGATCCCACTCGATCGTTTGAAGGAGTTTCTTGAAGGCACTATCAAAGATAAGTATGAAGTCTCCACCAAGTCTTCTCATATGTATGCCAAGCCATACACTGCGAGAATTGATAACTTCAAAATGCCTGCTAGTTATCAACCTCCCAAATTTCAACAATTTAAGGGTAAAGGAAATCCAAAACAACATGTTGCACACTTTGTAGAGACATGTAATAATGTTGGAACCTATGGAGACCATCTTGTCAAACATTTTGTCTGCTCTATAAAAGGAAATGCCTTTGATTGGTATACAGATCTTGATCCCAATTCTATTAATAGTTGGGAGCAACTAGAGCACGAGTTTCCCAATCACTTCTATAGCACGAGGCGTACGGGGAGCATGGTAGAACTCACGAATACTCACCAAAAAAGGATGAATGGGTTATAGATTTCATAAATAGATGGAGGAACGCAAGCCTATATTGCAACGATAGGCTTAGTGAAGCTTCTGCAATCGAAATGTGTATCCAAGGAATGCACTGGGAGCCTCTTTACATCTTGCAAGGAATAAAACCAAAATCCTTTAAAGATCTAGCTACTCGCGCTCATGATATGGAGTTGAGCATGTCCTCTGGAAAAGATATGACTTTTGTCCATTATCCTCTCAAAGGAAGAGACAAGCAGGAACCTAAGAGGTGGAGCAAATTTGTGCCCAGAAGTGACAACAAAGAATCCATGAATGTTAATGTGTCGCCTAAGAAGTTCACCATGAATGAGGGAATGAAGCAAGATGTGAGAACGACTTTCCAAGCACGTTCAAATCAAAAGTCGACACTAAGGGAGATGCAAGGAAAATAATATCCCTTATTGGATTCTAACGTTTCTGAGATTTTTGATGAGTTGCTTGAGTTAAAGCTCATTGACTTGCCAGAAATGAAGTGACCTGATGAAGTTGGAAAAGCTGATGACCCAAATTATTGCAAGTATTATAGACTTGTGAGTCATTCTCTTGAAAAATATTTTATCTTCAAAGATAGAATGATTCGATTGGTTAATGAAAAGAAAATTGTCCTTGATGATGAGAAGGCTAGTTCTAACCAGTTCTCTATCACGTTCGGTTCACTCGATCCGGCCCAAACATATATCTCTGAAAAGCATGAAGAAGAATCATTGGAGCAGGAAGTTGATATAGATGGTGATGAAGGCTGGATTCTTGTAACTAGGCAAAGACGCAACAAGTCAAGCTTACGAAAAGAATCATCCGAGTAACTGATTAGAGGGAAAATGGTGAAGAAATTGGAGAAGCAGAAATCATTCAAGCGCCCAAAGAGGACAAAGGTAGAAGTGCATCATTACCAAAAACCCCGACGTCCTGTGACTCTATAGGAATTCTTACCAAGTTCGTTCAACATAAAGTCTACTAAAGACAATGTCAAGGCATCATGTTTCAATGCTGATAAAGTAGAAACAATGAAGGTGCCTCCTACTGACAAAGAAGGAACAACGAGTGAATCCTCACCAAAAGTGTCTCGTACTGACGATGAAAAGGCAACAAGGGAAATATCATCAATGATGTCTCTTTCACCTTCTGAAAAACCTATTGAACCTCCTTCCCAAGAAGCACATGCATGTGATACAAAAATCACATTTACAGATAGTGATCTTCTATTTGGTGAAACACTACACAATCGTCATTTGTATATGGTGGGTCACGTGCTAGAGAAGAAGATAAATAGAATCTTAATAGATGAAGGATCTAGAGTCAACATTCTGCCTATCCACACATTAAAGGAACTGAGCATCACGACTGAAGAACTTAGTGAAAGTCATTTGTTGATACAAATATTCAATCAAGGGGGACAAAGGTCCATAGGCTCTATTAAATTAGAGATCCACATGGAAGATTTGCGATCAAGTGCATGGATGCATGTTATCGATGCAAAGACTTTATACAATATATTTCTTGGCAGGCCTTGGGTACACGAGAATAAAATTGTCTCATCTTCTTACTATCAATGTTTGAAGTATCTTGAAGGCGGGATTGAAAGTAACATAGATGCAGATGATAATCTTTTCACCGAAGTTGAGCGCACTTTGTCGATGCAAAATTCTATTTGAAGGGTTATGTTGTTAAAGGGACAAAATCTAATGATGTCAAATCAATCAAGTCTGATAAGATCACAAGTAAAAAATCGATATGGCTTTCGGAAAGGTAAAAGTTGACACTAAAGAACTCTGTCCAATTCTTAATAAAGGGAAGATCATGTCTTCAAACAAGAAGCTAACTTCGGGACTTCGCTATGTGCCAAAAGTGAAGAAAGAAGAAGGTCAATCATATAACCTTCAAGAAAATGTATTCAGAGGGCTAACTCTTCCTATCAGACGAATCGATGCAATAAACTTGTCTTCGAAGCTGCCAGGAAAGTCAACCTCTCAAAATCAAGTGCGAGATGTGGCACTCCCTACAAAGCGCACAAGCAAAGGTTTTGATCCCAATGCTTACAAGTTACTTGTGAAGGCTGGATACAACCCTAATGAGCCATCAACGTTAGGGAAACTCCCATCAGAAGATACAACTAGGCAAAACTCTTCATCAATCTTCATTTGAGGCAAAGAATCACATTCATTCTGGATTGTAACATGATATGAGGAGCCTACACTTTCTTCATCTTCCTTACGCTCCTTGGTGTAAACCACAGTGTGAGCCTTTGCCTTGAGTTCTTCTTTACATGAAACCACAAGTTCCACTCGTCACCTCATTCTAGAAGGAATCAAACTTTTGAAATCCTTTTGAATCAAATGTGAAGCAGGCGTTGTAACTTTTAAATAACTTCTCAGATTCTTATTTTTCTTCAATGGAACTAACCTCTCAAACACAGAAGTTCTTGCAGTCGGTTCTCCAAGTCGATTAAAGACGGAAGGCTTTTTTTTGGAGTAGTGACATCATCGTCAAAAGTTATATGGTTATTGCTTGCCCTTCTTATGGAAATGCGGATTGGTGGTGGTTGGCTATAGCCTAGGCCTTCACGTGCTGGAGATGCTCCACCAGAACTTGAAGAAGGAGTAAAGACCACAATAGATCCTTTGAAGGAAGTTAACCTTGGCACTGATGAAGACCCAAGGCCAACTAACTTGAGTGCATTTCTAGAAGTGGATGAACAAATCGCTTATATGAACATACTCAAAAAATATAGGGATGTCTTCGCTTGGAGTTATAAAGAAATGTCTGGCTTGAATCCTAAAGTGGTAGTCCATCAGTTGGCAGTCAAAAATGGTTCTCGTCCTGTTAAGCAAGCTCAAAGACGTTTTATGCCATACTTGGTTCCATTGATAGAGAATGAGGTTGATAAACTCATTGAGGCAGACTTTATTCGTAAGGTCAAATATCCTACATGGATTTCAAGTATTGTTCCTGTGAGCAAGAAGAATTGTCAAATTCGAGTTTGTGTTGACTTTAGATATCTCAATAATGCATGCCCTAAATATGAGTTTCCTCTTCCCATTTCGGAGATGATGATTGATGCCACCACTAGCTATGAGGTGATGTCGTTCATGGATAGTTCTTCTAGCTATAATCAAATATGCATGGCACCAAAGGATGAAGAACTCACCGCCTTTCGCACACTTAAGGGTATTTATTGCTACAAAGTGATGCCATTTGGTTTAAAGAATGTTGGTGCCACATATCAAAGGACTATGCAAAATATTTTTGATAACTTGCTCCATAAAAATGTTGAATATTATGTTGATGACTTGGTGGTAAAATCGAGAAAGAGGGGTGATCATTTGAAAGACTTAAGAATGGTGTTCGAGTTGCTTCGAATATATCAACTAAGGATGAATCCATTGAAATGTGCCTTCGGAGTTACTTTTGGCAAGTTCCTTGGCTTTATTGTGAGACATCGAGGAATTGAAATTGATCAAGCCAAAGTTGATGCAATATCGAAGATGCCTAAGCCTCGAAATATTCATGAGTTAAAAAGTCTCCAAGGAAAGCTAGCCTACTTGAGGAGGTTCATCTCAAATCTAGCAGGAAGATGCCAACCATTTGGTCAACTCATGAAGAGAGGTGCTCCTTTTAATTGGGACCAAATATGTAGCGATGCCTTTAAAAGTATCAAATCGTATCTAGCGAAACCTCCAGTTTTGGCAGCCCCTATACCTGGAAAGCCATTGATACTCTACATTGCGGCACAAGAAAGGTCTGTAGGAGCCCTGTTAGCTCAAGAGAATATTGAAGGCAAAGAAAACTCTCTTTATTACTTAAGTAAAACGATGACACCGAATGAGCTGAACTATTCGCCAATTGAAAAGTTGTGCTTGGCACTTGTCTTCTCAATTCAAAAGATGAAGCATTATTTTCAAGCTTATGTTGTCCGCCTTATTTCTAGATCAAATCCCATCAAGTTTGTTATGTCAAAACCTGTCCTTAGTGACCGACTAGCGAGATGGTACCTCCAATTCCAACAGTTTGAGCTTGTGTATATCCCTCAGAAAGATGTGAAGGGACAAGCATTAGCGGATTTCTTGGCAGACCATCTGATACCTGATGATTGGGAGTTAATTGACGAGCTTCCTGATGAAGATGTGATGTCTATTGAAATTCAACCCCCTTGGAAAATGTACTTTGATGGGGCTGCACATCGTGGTGGAGCTGGCAGTGGCGTAGTGTTCATCACTTCACAAGAAGAGATTCTACCATTCTCTTTTACTTTGAAGCAATGTTTCTCCAATAATGATGTTGAATACCAAGCATTGATACTTGGACTTGAGATGGCCGTCGACATGAAGCAATTACATTTACAAGCCTTTGGTGACTCTCAGTTGGTGATCAACCAACTTTTGGGAAGTTATGAGGTGAAACATCCCGAATTGCGTCCTTGTCATGATTATGCTCAAAAGTTGATAGGATGGCTTAGAGATGTAACCCTCCAACATGTGTGTAGAACGGAAAATAAGAAAGCTGATGCATTGGCTGCCCTAGCTTCAACACTAACCCTTCCTGATCAAACGCAAGTGACTATTTGTCAAAAATGGATAGTACCACTGCCAAATAAGGAATAATATATAGAAAATTAGCTTGAGCATCTCGTCGCCGTTTCTGAAGCCACAAAGGAAGATTGGAGACAACCCATTATTGACTATGTTATGGGATACTTCCAGAAAATCCAAGGAGAAGGACTGACATTCGTGGTTGTGCACCTCGCTTCCTTTACTACAAGGACACATTACATAGAAGATCATTTGAGGGTGTACTATTACGATGTTTGGGAGAAGAAGAAGCAATTCAAGCTCTGCAAGATTTAAAGGATTGCTTAGATTATGCTCGGAGGTGCGATGCTTGTCAATTTCATGTGAATTTCATACATCAGCCTCCCGAAGTATTGCACCCAACTATTGCATCTTGGCCATTTGACGCTTAGGGATTGGATGTTGTGGGACGACTACCAAAATGTTCTGGTGGACACTTGTACATCTTGGTTGCAACAAATTACTTCTCAAAATAGGATGAAGTTGTTGCTCTTAAAGAAGTGAAGAAAGAGAATGTTGCAAATTTTATCCGAGTGAATATCATCTATCGCTTTGGCATTCCTCGCTACATAATAACGGACAATGGCAAACCATTTGATAACAAGTTAATGAACAAGATTTGTGATCTTTTTGGCTTCAAGTAGCGTAAATCTTCTATGTATCATGCTGCCGCCAATGGTCTTGATGAAGCATTCAATAAGACTCTATGCAACCTTCTCAAGAAAGTTGTCTCCAAGTCCAAACGAGATTGGATGAATTAATGGAAGAAGCTTTGTGGGCATATAGGACGACATACCGCACACCAACTCAAGCAACACCATATTCACTTGTTTTTTGGTGTTGAAGCAGTTCTGCCACTTGAGCGTCAAATACCTTCCTTAAGGCTTGCTATTCAAGAAGGGCTCACTGAAGAAGAAAATGCTCAACTACGTCTTGCTGAGTTAGAAGCACTTGATGAAAAGAGGCTAAAACCCAACAAAACCTTGAATGAAATCAAGCTCGTCTATCTCGTGCTTTTAATAAGAAGGTTCGCTTGAGGTGCTTCCCAGTTGGAGACCAAGTTCTCGCAGTAAGAAGACCCATCGTTACTTCGCAAAAGTCTTGGGGCAAATTTACCTCAAAGTGGGATGGACCATATGTTGTACAAGAAACATATTCACATGGCGCTTACAAGCTTGTTGATGCAGATAGCGTAAGGATCGGTCCTATTAATGCAAAATTCCTAAAGAGGTACTACCATTGAAGTAAGATGATGCTCTTTAAGGTACGAGCCTAAACTGCATGTCACTCCTGGCCCGCAACAGTATAAATTGTGTACGACACAACAAAAAAATAATCACTCACTCCCCCAGAACTACGTTATGACTTGATCCTCTTCATTGAGGTACGTAGGCACTTAGAATATATCCTAAGTTCTGGTGCATGAGTGTAAGAAAAAACCACATGTTCCCACTTGATCTGTCACATGAAGTTAAGGCCATAGGTATTTTATTTTTATTTTATTTCATCAAACTTCAGACTTGCACCAAGTATTGATAGGTCAATAGAGGGGGGGCAAACCCTTATAAAATATGAGTTTCTTTAACTGTACGCTTGAATTCTTTAAATTTAGCCAAGTATGAAAGTTGAGGTCTTTAAATTCTTTGAGTTTACAAGTTGAAGTATTCGAATCCTCTAAATATGCATGTTGTTGAATCTTCATGCCTTAAGGTGGACGAGGTTTGTCCCTTTGCACCTAATCTGGTCTTTTCATGGGTTTATCCTTAAATGGATCTTTAAATTTCCATGCCTTAAGGTGGACAAATTTGTCCCTTTGCACCTTAAGCTGGCCTTTTCATGAATTTATCTTAGATGGATTATTATTTTTTTGGTGTGCCGTACACAGTTTATACTCTGGCCAGGAGTGAAAAAAAAAATCGACATGCCTTAAGGTGGACAAAACTTGTCCCTTTGCACCTTAAGCTGGTCTTTTCATAGGTTTATCCTAAAAGGATCTTTAAATTTCCATGCCTTAAGGTGGATAAGATTTGTCCCTTTGCACCTTAAGCTGGTCTTTTAATGGGTTTATTTTTAAAAGGATCTTTAAATTTCCATGTCTTAAGGTGGACAAGATTTGTCCCTTTGCACCTTAAGCTGGCCTTTTCGCGGATTTATCCTAAAAGGATCTTATCAAGCCTCCGGTTAGTGATCTTCAAGGCGGGGACGTTAAACACATCCCTTCACACCTTATGCTCAAGTATTCGGGATCTAGTAAAGCCTCCAGTTAGTGATTTTCAAGGTGGGGACGTTAAGCACATCCCTTCACACCTTATGCTTAAGTATTTGGGACCTTGTAAAGCCTTGAGAGTAGTATTATTTTCAAGGCGGGGATGTTAAACACAATATTTTATAAAGCCTCTGGTTAGTGATCTTCAAGGCGGGGACGTTAAATGCATCCCTTCACACCTTATGCTCAAGTATTCGGGATCTAGTAAAGCCTCCAATTAGTGATTTTCAAGGCGGGGACGTTAAAAACATCCTTTCACACCTTATGCTTAAGTAATTGGACCTTGTAAAGCCTTGAGAGTAGTGCTTTTTTCCAAGGCGGGGACGTTAAACACAGTATTCTAGTAAAGCCTCAAGTTAGTGATCTTCAAGGTGGGGACGTTAAACACATCCCTTCACACCTTATGCTCAAGTATTCGGAATTTAGTAAAGCCTCAAGTTAGTGATCTTCAAGGCGGGGACGTTAAACACATCCCTTCACCCCTCAAGATCAAATTCTGGTGTGATGAAGTTTTTCATTGTGTAGCCTCCACAAAATATAAATATTGCTTTTGTTGATCTACAAAAAAAAAAAATACAAAGAAAATACAAGTAAAGGAGAGATTGTTACCCATCAAGATGTTTGAGACTTGGAAGGTATGCTATGCTAACTAAGTTTAAACTTGAGACAATATTTTTATAACCCTGGAAGTATATTTTCCAACAATCACAACCCTTTTTGGTGATGACGTTCCAACATCAAGATATAAAATATTTTGTGAGGCAACGAAAATCTGAAATAAATTATGTGACAGAATTTAAAGGTAACTTAAAAAATTTGTCTAGAACATTATTAAACGAGTTTGATACTAAATTTTGGATATGTTGTGATCTTTTGTGTTTAGTTTTTGTAGAATCAAAAGGATCGCAATTTCGATGTTTCTACCATGAGATACAATTTTTTTGGTGTCATCGCACAAATCTGAAACATTTGGTGCACCAAAATCTAAAGCTGACTTTGTAATAGTATCTGGAATGATCCCGAAGGTATTAAATTTTCAATTACGTATATGTTGTAGACATTTGTGTCTAGATTCGAAATAATCAAGCGTCTTGTGATTTCGTCGTTCCTACATCAGGACATAAGAGTTTTAGTAAAGGCACACAAATCTGAAATTTTCAGCATGTAGAATTTAGAGTTAACTTCAAAAATTCATATAAAAATATTCTGAAGGTATTAAATTTTAAATTTTGGATATATTAGAGATCGAGAAGTCTAGTTTCTGAAAAATTAAACTGTTCATGATTTTGATTTTTCTAGAATGAGATATGAATTTTATATGACAGACGTATCAAGCTGTAAAAAAGTGATGAAAATCAGGAAAAAGGAGGGAGATTACATTGAATTTTGCCCCTTTCGTCATAGGCTCGTAGCTCACGATCTGTAATTGAAGATAAAATTGTGGAGACAATGTGTCTATTTATAGATGTCATATGGTGGGAATAAAATCTTTCTCCTAGTTCAATTACAATTCCTTTTTTGCTAGGGAAGTAAAACATATAAATAAATATGAAATTGAGTAAGATTACAATTCCTAGTTCAATTACAATTTTTTTTTTACCAAGACAATAAAACATATATATGAATATGAAATTGAGTAGGATTATAATTCCTAGTTCAATTATAATTCATTTTTAACTAAGGCGATTGGTCACTTCGAATAAAACAAGGAAAGGTTGGTGGCGTTGAAATAATTTGTAGCTTAATCCTTGACAAAGTTGGAGACATGAAACGGTGGTTCTATCACAATACGAATAGAAGACGAAATCTTTTATTTTAAAGCAGTGGTAATCCTATCTTAGAAAAATAAGGAAAAGTAAAATGTGGGCACTTAAATTAGCTCCCTCCGTTCAAAAGACCATCTGAGTAGGGGTGTGCATTCGGTTCTTTGATTTTGGGTTTTTTGGTTTTTGGTTTTGAAGAAGTGTAACCCAATTCGAACCAAAATAAATTTGGTTTGGCTTTTCTCTTTTTGGTTTGGGTTTTTTCGGTTTGGTTAATCGGTTATGTCAATAATTAGAAACATAATAAAGTGATATTTGCAATTTAAATAAATAAATAAATAAATATATATATATATATATATATATATAATATTGAATTTCTTAAATATACTTTTTAATAGAAATCACAAGTAAAACATAAAACACAATACTTAAAAGTATGTCAATTATAGATGTCCAAACATAAAATAAAAAAATATAAAAAAACTAAATCTTAATGAAAATAACTAAAAAGGGACAAAAGTGGTTAATCTCTTTTCTTTAACTCATGTTCTTAGCACCTGCTTCTTTAACCACACCCTGGGATACACAGTCCTTTCGATTCCCTGACCATGGCGGACTTTCAACTTCCCTAGGTATTTACAGGTTAATCCATCAGGATTATAAGTTTCTCCCTATATAATGTATTATTATGTACTATTATGAATGTATAATATGATGTTTATATTACTATGATATTAATATGTTCATATACTCTTTAAATTACTCTTAGTAAATGGTTAGTTCTTTACCTTCTTAGTAACCCTGATGGATTAACCTGTAAATACCTAGGGAAGTTGAAAGTCCGCCATGGTCAGGGAACCGAAAGGACTGTGTATCTCAGGGTGTGGTTAAAGAAGCAGGTGCTAAGAACATGGGTTAAAGAAAAGAGATGAACAGAGTAAGGTGAAAAGAGATGAACATTTAATTAAAAAAAAAGTAATTTTGGGAGAAATTACACAGATTTAGTAACAAAAAACTACTAAACTAGATAACGGAGCAGGAAGAGGGAGTACTGAATATA
>JAJOOE010021344.1:0-20318 GCA_036250405.1 Solanum raphanifolium
CCCCCCCCCCCCCCCCACCCCCAAGGATCAACCAAGGTTCCTTGAGGAGGACCCTAAAGCCTAACCCCAAATTTGCCCAAAAGTGACCTACGGATGGGACCTATTGGGCGTAGGTCCATCCACGCCTCGTGGGGATAACTGGTGGGTCAAGACCCCAAGTGAAGAGCTACAGGTCATGACCTACAGACCTGCAGGATGGCCAGTAGGCCCTTTCACGGACCGTCCCAGGCGTAGGTCATTCCTGCAACGTACTTCCCAAATCTCGGCCAAGGTGAGGGTAATTAGGTAAATTCCTAGGTTAGTTATTATTAAGTGAGGTCATTTTATATTTTTTATTTAGACCTATATAAGACTTTTTAAGTCTTTAACCACCTCATATACTTCATAAATCCCAACTACCCAAATCATAACCAACTTAGCCCTCTCCAATATCTTCTCTCTAAATATCCATAAAAAAAGAAGAAGAAGATCAAGTTAGGGCTTGAAGAAGGAGGATTTTTCACACAATTTTTTTGGAGTTCTTTACCCAAGGTATGGTAGTCTATGATTCATGGAATGATTTCTTCCATGGAGTCCTCAAACTCTCAATTTCAAGTAAGAAATTCTCCAAAACCTAGGGTTTTCACTCCAAGTCATAGATTCTTCCTAAAAATGTTTTCAATGATTTAATTATCATATATTATGATTGAATTGTTGTTTTATGGTAGTTTGATGATAAAATCTCCCATGAATTCCCCATAACTCTAATTTATGACTTTGTGATGTGGGTGAGTTGTAGTAAGATGAATACTATGATATTGTTCTTGTAGTAGTTTAATTACTTGAATTATGTTATTATCCATGCCTAACTGTATTAATTCTAGGTGTGTTGGTGAATTATGATTCATGGTCCTTGAAGGGCAAATTGTGAGATTTCGTATAATCATGATGTTTGTTTACATGCTTTGTGAATACATTGAATGTAATGTGATCATGACTATAATGTAATTATGGTGTTGTTGAAAGGCTATTCTCAAATATACACTTGTAAATGATAATGACATGTTGTAAAGGGTTTTCTCAATGTATAATATACGTTGAATTGGTAGGCTTAGGGCATCCTCTTCTTGTGTAACTAAAAGTATCTTGACTTAATGAACCTTGAATCAGTAGGCCAATGGCATCCCTTTCATAAATGACTAATAGAGTATTCTATGCTTTGTCTTGAATCTGTAGACCAATGGTATCCCTTTCATGATGAGTCCATTAACTACTATAATGATGAACCTTAAATCGGTAGACCAAATGATATCCCTTTCATGAGGATTCAATGAGCTATTCTATTGATGTACCTTGAATTGGTAGGCCAATGGCATCCCTTTCATATGTGTAATAATGTACCTTGGGTCGGTAGGCCAATGGCATTTCTCTCATGTGTAAGAATGTTAAAAGAGAATTAACTACACTATGAGAATTTAATGCTTAGCACTGAGTGGATATTGTGAGGTGGAATCTCTCCCCATGTTAGGCCGGATTCCTAGTTACAACTTCCTCATCCCATAACTATGTGCCCACATAGGTTATTAGCTAGTGGATCCACCTAGGCTAAATTATCGGTTCTACCGTAGGCAAGTAGACCAACCCTTTACGGTGTGGGATAGACACCAGATTCCATGATTTGCTCACATGGTCTATGTCAGTTAAGGCTTATTCCCATCATGTGAGTTATGTGCTATGGTTACTCAAGAGGTTCTATGAAGTGTGGGTGGGGGTATGAGACTTCATCCATGCATTGCATGAGTAGGCTTTGAGAGTGGCTATGGTGTGTTCCTCAAATGTCATAATGTCTAGTGAAATGAATGTGCTTTTAATGATGCTATTAAGAATGTTGACATGAAGGCTAAGTGTAATAATGAATGCTTAACTTGGATTGTTATTATGAGTTGCTTTCCTTGACATGACTTATTAAATGAGAGTGTTCCTTGTCTATGGGTATTAACTAAAGATGGGATCAACGAATGGTAAACATGACTATGGTGGCCTAAAAAAGGATACTTAGTATGAGTGGTATTATGGGATGCCATTCATACATTGCACAAGTATAACTTAGGGTTACCTAAGAGAGATGGTTTTATTATGTTATAATGATTTATATGATGATTATGCTTGTGACTTATGTTTTTATACTAAAAGTGCATGATGATTCTCAAACTTGTTAAATGCATGCTTTTCAACTAAAATGTTTTTTTAGCATGATTTTTGCATGGCAATCATACTTAGTGCATTTTTGTGCTAACCTATATTTCTTCTACATTTTTCACAAAGTGTAGGTTCCGGTTCTTAAGGTGATCTTCTTTTGGATTCAAGCTTGGATCGACTATTCTCCTAGCTTGTGGTGATTCCTCAAGAGTTGAGGACGTATGAGTCATTAGTAGTTTCCTTCTTGTCATTTTATGTTTCGGATTATGTTGAAGGGCTGTGACCCTACTGTTGATTCAAAGATTGTATTAGATGGCTAAATGAGACAAGTTAGACTTCCACTTGCTTTTATAAAAACCAATTGTATGGATAAAAGTTTTTAAAATTTCGTATCATTTCTTTTATCTTATGTTATGAATGCTAAGGGATTGTATGAGACCCCTTCAGGGCTAAGTACGCCATGTTACATCTATGGTGTATCCCTGGGTCATGACAAACTTGGTAATCAGAGCACAAGGTTTAGAATGATTCTAGGATGATGTCTCATAAGCCACGTCTAGTATAGTCTTGTTCATAGTGTGAAGCGTGCCACATTTATGAATGAAAGGCTATAGGATGTTAGGAAACTACACTTCTTTCATTACTCTTAAGTCGTGCCATAGAGTTTAGCTCTATAAAGTCCCTCTCCTAACCCTTCTCTTGTGTCTTCAGGAAATGAATACACGAAGGGCTAACGCAAGAAGAATGGAGGGTAACAATGTCAATAAAGAAGCTCCTCGAGTGAATCAAGCTCCTTAAGCTAATCAAGTACCTATTAATCCTGCGGCTATGTCGGATGTGGAAGTTAGGTCGTCTCTTCTAATGTTGGCTCAATCTGTAACAACTCAAGCCTAAGCTATGATGGCCCAAGCAAATAGAGATGTTGAGACTCATGTGAACCCTAATGTGAAAATCGTGGCTTCTAGATTGAGGGATTTTGTTAGAATGAATCCTCCAGTATTTCTTGGTTCCAAAGTGGGAGAGGATCTTCAAGAATTTGTGGATGAGGTTTATAAGGTAGTTGATGCTATGGGGGTGACTTCGGTAGAAAAAGTGGATCTAGCCGCTTACCAATTGAAGGATGTTTCTCAAGTTTGGTATATTCAATGGAAGAAAAATAGGCCGGTATGAGTGGGTCCTATTTATTGGAGGTATTTAAGAAAGCATTTATTGATAGGTTCTTTCCCGTGAGTTGAGGGAAGCTAAGGTAGAGAATTCAATAACCTTAGGCAAGGTAGCATGAGTGTTTAAGAGTGTGCTTTGAAATTTACCCTACTATCCAAGTATGCTCTATCTATGGTGGCAGATCCAAGGGATGAGATGAGTAGATTTGTGACGGGTGTGTCCGACTTAGTTAGAGAAGAATGTCGTACGACAATGCTCCATGATAACATGAATATCTATAGGCTTATGGTGTATTCCCCACAAATTGAGGAGTCCAAACTCAAGAGAAAAAATAAGGAGGTAAAAAGGGCTAGGACCGGTGATGGGAATTTCTCTAATGATAAGTCCAATGGGCAAGGTAGACCTAAGTCTAAACAAAGGTATTCCAGCCAAGATTCTTCAAACACTCCTAGGTTTAACCAAGAGAAAGGTAGTGGGTTTCCATTTCCTAAACCTATTTGCACCAAATGTGGAAAGAAACATAATGGGAAGTGCCTAGCTGGTACAAATGGGTGTTATGGTTGTGGAAAGAGTGATCATCAAGTGAAAGATTTCCCTACAGTCTCGGCAAAAAGAAGAGAGGCCAAGCAAGCTTCTCTTAATGGAACGGTTCCCATTCCTCCAAATTATGGTCGCTTCTATGTACTCTGGTCTAGAGAGGACAAATGAGCCATTCCAGATGAAGGCACCAGTATGTTGGTAACTCCTTATAAATGTAAATGTTTTATTAAGATCCCTATGCTATTTGTTATACTTTGATGTTAGCCTTGGTAGGGGTTTACTCCCAAGGGGGACATAGTATGCTTAGATAGCAAGATTGTTGAGAGTTCTGATATCCTTATCTCTTTCTTCTATTCCTATTCAAGCTTGAGACAAAGAGTTCCTTATGGCTTGTTTCATGTTTTAGAGTCATGTGTGATTTATGTATTTCCATGATCTCCTTATGTTATGCATGTTCTTGATGAAATTATTGTTTAGAAAGAAAATGAGTTTTCATGGTTTATGTCCCTCATGTTGATGTGCATTTAGTATGAGTTGGCTATGTGATTCATGAGATGAATTGTTGAACATGCTTAAATGTACTTTTGAGAGTAATTGCATAATTTGCTTCATGATGTTATGATGAACATGCTTTGAGTTAGAGAAAATAGTTCCTCCAATAAAATTGTTAAATGTTGAAGTTTTCATGCATAATGGGTTGTGGGATGTAGTTCCTACTTCCTTGTGTTGCATTGAGTATACTGAGATGGAGTTGATGTTTCCTCCTTTGAATTGTGAACTATTTGATGTTTCATGCATGATGGGATGCTAGTCTTGAGTCTTTAATTTCGAGAGGAGTTTAGACATGTCATTCGAGGACGAATGTTCCCAAGGGGGAGATAATGTAACACCCGAAAAACTAGTATGTGAAACTAGAGCCTTACGTGAGAGTTTTAGAGTTTGATGTGTGGTTTAGAATTGTAAAGTGGCTTCCCGAACTTAGCATGAGGGGTTTAGGGGTTAAACGTCAAGGTACGACCCCCCAAGGACCAACCATGGGTCCTTGAGGAGGACCGTAAACCCTAACCCCAAATCTGCCTAACTGCCCAATCCATCCACGCCTTATGGGGATGTCTCGTGGGTCAAGACCCCAAGTGAATAGCTGCAGGTCATGACCTATGGACCTACAGGACGGCCAGTAGCCCCATCCACGGACCGTAGGTCCCAGGCGTAGGTCATGCCTGCAACCTGCCCATATCTCGGCCAAGGTCTTATATTTAGACCTATATAAGACTTTTTAAGCCTTTAACAACCTCATATACTTCATAAAATCCCAACTACCTAAATCATAACCAAATTAACCCTCTCGAAAATCTTCTCTCTAAAACTCCATAGAAGAAGAAGATCAAGTTAGGGCTGGAAGAAGGAGGCTTTTTCACACGATTTTTTTGGAGTTGTTCACCTAAGGTATGGTAGTCTTTGATTCATGGAATTCTTTTTTCCATGGAGTCCTCAAACTCTCAATTTCAAAGTAGGAAATTCTCCAAAACCTAGGGTTTTCACTCCAAGTCATGGATTCTTCCTAAAAACATTTTCAATGATTTAATTATCATATATTATGATTGAATTGCTGTTTTATAGTAGTTTGATGATAAAATCTCCCATGAATTCCCCATAACTCTAATTTATGACTTTGTGATGTGGGTGAGTTGTAGCAAGATGAATACTATGATATTGTTCTTGTAGTAGTTTAATTACTTGAATTATGTTATTATCCATGCCTAACTGTATTAATTCTAGGTGTGTTGGTGAATTATGATTCATGGTCCTTGAAGGGCAAATTGTGAGATTTCGTATAATCATGATGTTTGTTTACATGCTTTGTGAATACATTGAATGTAATGTGATCATGACTATAATGTAATTATGGTGTTGTTGAAAGGCTATTTTCAAAAATACACTTGTAAATGATGATGATATGTTGTAAAGGGCTTTCTCAATGTATAATATACCTTGAATTGGTAGGCTTAGGGCATCCTCGTCTTGTGTAACTAAAAGTATCTTGACTTAATGAACATTGAAGTAGTACGCCAATGGCATCCTTTTCATCAATGACTAAGAATGAATTCAAATTCTATTCATCTCATTAAATTGAGAAATAAAATCAATTTCTTTCCATTTTCTACCCTATGATAATCTCATAAAATTTATTAACTTTTCAATACATTGTAACATTCAATTTTTTTATTATAAAACATTATGAAATTATTATAAACATACCATAGTGTGGATATTCATTACATAATTTCTTAGATATGCTTGCAATTGGATAAGAATGTAGTTGGATAATCTTACAATTGGATAAACTTACAGTTGGGTAAGCTTGCACAAGCAGACAACTATCTATAAATAGGAAGCACATTCAGTTCATTTGTACATCAATTACTCTCTTTATTCATAAATTTCTCAAAATATCATTTACCAATGAATTCTCCAAAGCTAGAGCTTATCAGGTGAGTTTCTATTCTATGTCCTTTTTATTTCTTCTTTTTTGTCTTGTTTTATAACCACCTTGACATTTTATGCTACTTTCAATTTTCAGCGAGATTAAGTAAGCAGGAAAAGCAGTGGACTTAAAAGGAAAAAGGTCTTCTTAGAATATGATTTGCAGAGTGAATTGATGGAGAGAACCACTAGCTCTGCTACTATAAAAAAAAGGGTCATGAACTTCACAAAAAGTTTATTTCAGACAGTGACCAATTGACTACAGAGGTTAATTTTAATTTTACCAAGTATTAATTCATGAAATGTTCTAGTAAATTGATTATTAACTTTATTGTAACACCTCACTTATGTTATGTTTAGTTTTCCACTCACACACTCGTACATCAATGTACTGACGCCTTTTGGCCTGCATCATTTTATGATGCAGAAACAAATAACCAGGATCAGCATCCAGCGCCTCGTTGATCTAGTTTAGTTCAGAGTCAGTTGGTGAGCCTCCTTGCTATCCAGAGGACTCCTTTTACTTTGTTTTTACTATTTTAGTTGTTAGGATGATCGGGGGTCTTGTCCCGACATCCCTCTTTGTTTTAGAGGCTTCATAGACGAGTGGTTATAGTTCTTTAGGCTTGCATTTCAGATGTTTTGCTATGAGACTTGAGTAGCCATTTTGGCTAGTTTGAATGTTTCCTTAAAGACATTCTAAGTTTAATTCATAAGTACCTTATTTGAGATTATTTCTTATGTTTAAGTCTTCCACTGAGTAAGTAAGCCAGGCTAAGGGTTCGCTTGGGGCCAGTAATGCTTCTTGAGTTCCAGTCCCACCCAGGGTGTAGACTCGGGGAGTGACACTAAACCCTTGTTAAGTGCAAAGAATCGTGTATTTCCTTGTGGTATGTGTTGGGTAGTAATGGAAATTGGTAATGTGTTGACTTGTCCATGTTGAATAATTCTAATGATGGAAAAAACGTAATAAAAGGCAATGTGATTAATTATTGGTGTGTGATGTTTGAGAATGATTTAAAAGGCTTATTGATTAATTGTTGATGTTGTATCACGGTTGTGTTGTTGTGAATTGTGCATTGTTATGAAAATGGTCATCTTCTCATTATTTGTGTGAATATGTCATTTGCATTGGTTCTGAGACATGGTTGTGATAAGTGTTATGTGAATTGAGGAACAATAAGAAGTTAAAGAGGATGTACCATTTCGAGGGACATGTCGCACGCCGCGACGATATTATATTTCAAGGGACGTGTTGCGCGCCGCGATGGATTCTATTATCGAGGGTCGTATCGCACGTCGCGATGGATGCACGGACATATATGTCCCCCATGGGTTCCGAACTGAGAGACAACGGGTGTGTAGCATTAGGTCAGACATGCATCATTATACTTGACATTGCATTTCATTGCATTGCACATCTTTATCATTGGTGAACTTGATCTTGTGTGTTGTTGATCTTGTGGGTGCCTTTATGTGAAGCTTGTGATTGATGAATATTGAGCTTGTTGTTGAGAATATGAAATTGTTAAAAGTGTTGTTGTTGAGCTGTGTGTTTTGTAAACTCTGAACAGTTAGGTTGGGCTGGTTTTATGCAAGTTGTAGTTGTGGAGGTTTGGATGGGGTGTAACGAGTACCTGTATTCTATTCCCTTAGCTTGTGTGTAGAAGTTTACTTGTTGAGTACCGTATGGTTTGGTACTCACCCCTTGCTTCTACATTTTTGTAGGTTATGAGCCCGGATCTTTGTGATACTTTCTCTTTCTTCTTTTCGAGGCTTCTTGGAGATTTGTGAGGTAGGTGTTTGTCATCTCAGCGAACCTTCTTACTCCTATTTATGATCTTGTTCTATTCTAGAAACAATGTCATTTGAGACTTGTGTTTTTCTTCTGAATCAATTGTAATACTTTAGAGGATTGTACATGTGACAACCAGGTTCTGTGGGTATTTTTTTTGTTGAATATAAATTTCCGCATTTTATCGTAATTGTTGAGTTTTAGGCTAACTTGTCTTGGTGGGATACGACGAGTGCCATCAAGTCCATTTTTAGGTCGTGACATTTTTACCTTTCTTTTAAGAAAAATATTAGTTGCATACTCTCTCTTAGTCACAATAAGATTTCTAACTGAGTAATGTCTGAAACCCTATTCTTTAACTTTTATCAAGCTTACCTTTTCTCCTACATGCTTGAAGGAAGAACAAAATTTTTTTGTACTTCTCAAAAAATTATTGAGAAAGCAAATGTCACAATCAAAAATTATTTTTGTTTATTACTTGGCAAAGTAATCTTTTTAACCTAATACTTTGATTTTCAAATAACTAAAAATGACTCTCATAGTATGTACGTAGTTACACTTATTTAGGAAATTAACTATTAAATAATAAACCTCTAAGTAAGAATTAATATAATTTAATTATTTTTTATATAAGATCAAGAGTCTATTTAGAATGAATTCAAATTCTATTCATCTCATTAAATTGAGCAATAAAATCAATTTCTTTCCATTTTCTACTCTATCATAGTCTCATAAAATTTATTAACTTTCCAATACATTGTGACATTCAAATATTATTTTTTTATAAAATATTATGAAATTATTATAAACATACCATAGTGAGGATATTCATTCCATAATTTCTTAGATATGCTTGCAATTAGATAAGAATGTAGTTGGATAATCTTACAACTGAATAAACTTACAGTTGGGTAAGCTTGCACAAACAGACAACTATCTATAAGTAGGAAGCACAGTCAGTTTATTTGTACATCAATTACTCTCTTTATTCATAAATTTCACAAAAATATCATTTACCAATGAATTCTCCAAAACTAGAGCTTCTCAGGTGAGTTTCTATTCGATGTCCTTTTTATTTCTTCTTTTTTATCTTTTTTTAGAACCACTTTGACATGTTATGCGATTTTCAATTTTCAGTGAGATTAAGAAAGCAGGAAAAGAAGTGGATTTTAAAAGGAAAAGGATCTTCTTAGAATATGATTTGCAGAGTGAATTGATGGAGAGAACAACTAGCTCTGCTACTATCGAAGAACGTCATGAACTTCACAAAAAGTTTCTTGCAGACTGTGACCAATTGACGGCAGAGGTTAATTTAAATTTTACCACGTATGAATTCATGAAATGTTCTAGTAAATTGATTATTAACTTTATCCAACCTTTTTCTTTTGCAGTGTCAAAAGTGGTTAAACTTAATCGAAATTTTGAAGACAATGGAAGCTTAAAAGTAGTCTTGGCAATGAATATTCCTATGGAGATTGTATATTACAAGATTACTGATTTAGTAGCCAAGGTAGGAGAAACGTCATAGTTTTGTCTGTGAAAATTCTAGTTGTACTACAATGCTCTTTATTGAAATAATTTTTTTTACATGATTTTAATTCGTAGCTGCATTAGTTATATATTTAAAGTCAATCAAACAAAGAAAATGATCTTGTGTGTAGTAAATTTATCACTTACCTAAAAGACTAAAAAATATTAAGATATTTTAAATACATATTTTACTATTAAATCGAATGAAATACAAATTAAAAATTAGTCAATCTCCGCAACCAATGGTGCCATAACTATTTCATAATTAATTTTCACGCATCTTCAAATATCAAGTCACATATTAGTACTAGAACAAAGGAGGGCAGGTTCATAAAAAATCATTTAACGGTAACAGTAAATGCAAATTTAACTAACAAATTCAATAATATCTAACACACAATTTTAGGTAAATACAAATGAAAAGAAAACTAGCAGAATCTAATTATTTTTTCACACTGCAGATTTATCCGAACAAAATATTTTTCATTATTAGGTTGGTATTTAGGTAAAATTTTGAATGTACCTCTTATTATTGATACAACATATAAAGGAAAAGTAAACCACAAGCTCATATTTGAAATATATGTCTTTAACCTAATTGATGTTTCCACCGATTTGATACAACAAATCATTAGACCTCCTTCCAAATTTTTTTTTAAAAAATAACGTCCTAAGAAAGATAGTTAAAAATTTATCTACGGGGATACTTAAATATTAGGATGATTTAAAGTGATTCCTTAATTATATTCATGTGCAGTTTTAGGCCTATATGTTTTAGAAAAGATAGAGTAACGACTGGGTTATGTCGTTATATAAAAGCCAACGGGGAAAAATTTTTGGTCGAAAAACTTTTTCGTAGTAACTTGGAATTTCCCAACCTATTCCGGATTTGGACGAAATCGGAGTCATCAAGGTGTAGAGAAATCTGGTGACAATCAGGTGATTTATTTATGATTTTGATTTCATGAGTAGTTAGATAAGTCATTAAGGAACCCGTATGACTTTACTAAATTGAATTCGGGTGAGTAGAACTCCCGAAATCGATCTTAGCGTGAACAATATTTTTTGAGCATCGTTGGTTCAAGGTGTGTTGTGAAATGGGGGTCTTGGAATTATTAAAATAGCTCACTGTTTCGTACAAGACACTTTGGCGGTGCTTTTGGTCGCTCTGGCGGGGACATTGTAGCGGGGTGGGTGCCACTGTGGCGGGCCCGACGCAACTTAAAGTCATAAATAAACCCCAAAACGTCTTTATTCTGCACTTTTCGATTTTTAGAGCTAAGGAACGAACCCCAGGCGATTCTTGACAGTTTTTCACCATTCTTGAGGCTAAAGGTAAGGTTTTCACTCCCCGAATCCGTTTTTTGATCCGTAGAACGTAATCTAATGAGTAATCACCAATTGGGAAGGGTTTTGATTTAGAAACTATGGTAGAAAAAGCCCTAGTTTGGATACTTGGGATCATGGGTTTGATCTACGGTTTATATAATTGTTAGTAATTCGGGTAATTGGTGATTGTTTATTGATTCATGTATTATATTGATTGATTGTAGACCAAGAATGAGCGAAATGAATTCGAAAAGGGAAGGATCAAGTTTCTTAGGGTTTCAAGCTTATTTCGAGGTAGGTGATGGTTGTGATTCTATGATTGTGTGATGTATGTTTGCTCTTGCTTCATTATGATACATGTATGCATGTGAATGTTGCATTATTGATCACACTTGTTGTAAATGAGATAGATGAATGATGAATGCCATGAATCATGACTTAATTGTATGAACTTGAGAATATACTTGGGATTGTGATTGTGGCTTGTTGAATAGATCAGGTGTTGCGTTCCGACACACTAACTTGGATCGATTGCCACGTTCCGGCATAATTATGAGATCAGTTGCCACGTTCCGACATAAACATTCGATCGGGTACCACATTCCGATATGCTAACTGTTTGCGTTTGGGTTTGGGTTCCATGAGAAAACCAATGATTTGATATAATTGTGTATCTTATGAAATGTGAAACTGTACCATGTTCGAAAATGTTGTTGATATTTTATATATTCGGTATATGCATGCTGTTATATTGTTGTAATGGCTTATGTATCTTGCACTTAGTGGGATAGCCGCATGATCCTACCAGTACGTTGTGGTTGTGTACTGATACTACAATTGCTCTTTCTTTGTTAAGTACAGGGCATCTTCAAACGGCTATTGACAGACCTCGTTTAGAAGATCAGTAATTGTCGATCGAATTCAAGGGTGAGCCAGTTCTTCTAGGCTGCCATGAGTTCTCTTTCTGTCTATGTCCACATTTCGGACTTGGACTTTCGAGTTAGTTATTAGTTCATTAGTTTGGGGTTGTTACCCTTCTTGTTTGGACTTTTGGTTCATTGTTAGAGTTTTGGTACATTGACTTTCAGGTTCTAGGCATTACTTCCGCAATGTTAGTTTTATTCTTAGACTTGTGTTGGAGTTTATGGGAACTCTATTTCTTTCCTTAGTATTTAACTTGCTTCCGTAATTTAAATGCCTTAGTTTTGGATTAGTTGCTTGGTTTGGATTGTAGTAATGGTTCTCCCACCAGAGGGTTAGTCTGGGTGCCAATCGCGTGGTCTGGGTCGTGACAGATAGAAACTTAATTCTCGGTCAAATATTTAACGACTCCTAACTATTAGATTATGGAATTGTAAGAAAAAAAATGAAAAGATTTGGAAAGTCTAATCAAAATCTTATACACTTCAAACTAAAATCTGCTTGAATTAGTCATAGTAAGAACATCATCATGATTTTTAAAAATAAGTACATTCATGTAAGAACTAAAAAATTAAAAGAATATTTTTTCTATATGCCTATCTATCAATTACTTTTTTTTACCCACCCCCCTCCATTTACTATCTTTTGATTCTTTTTATCCCTGTCTAGATTTATTTTGGGCTCAAACCCTGATAATCGGTAGTTATTCTTGGACGAAAGTTCATTTAAATCCAAAAGGAATGATAATTATTATATGTTTGCTCATTTAAAATTGACTATGTTCAATTTTTTTTTCTCTTATTTCATTTTTTTCCGACTCATTAATTCATATAATAATGGAAGTATTGGATCTCATTATTGTCAAGAGATTTAAAAGGATTTAATTTATTATCTTTGTCTAACTATTTTAGATACACAAAGATTATTAGTTTGCTAATTGAAGAATTTTAATGCTCTCGTTTCGATAATTTTGATTTTCTCGGGTAACTTTGTGAAAATAAAGTAGAAAGCTTGATACAAGTAAGAAAACTACGAAGACAAATTATTTATTATGAAGTTATTGATTTAAATCTATATATACACCATGTTCAACATTAATTCAAATGTTTTTTTACTTTTCTTTTAAGAATAATATTAGTTGCATACTCTCTCTTAGTCACACTAAGATTTCTAACTGAGTAATGTCCGAAATCCTATTCTTTAACTTTATCAAACTTTCCTTTTCTGCTACATGCTTGAAGGAAAGACACAAATTTTTTGTAACTATCGAAAAGTTATTGAGGAAGAAAATGTCACAACCAAAAATTATTTTTGTTTATTATTTGACAAAGTCATCTTTTTAACCTAATACTTCGATTTTCAAATAACTAAAAATGACTCTCACAGTATCTACGTGGTTACCCTTATTTAGAAAATTAACTATTAAATAATAAACCTCTAAATGAGAATTAAAATTATTTAATTATTTGTTATGTAAGATCAAGAGTCTATTTAGAATGAATTCAAATTCTATGCATCTCATTAAATTGAGTAATAAAATCAATTTCTTTCCATTTTCTACCCTATGATAATCTAAAATTTATGTACTTTAGAATACATTGTGACATTCAAATATTATTTTTTGATAAAACATTATGAAATTAATATAAACATACCATAGTGAGGATATTCATTCCATTATTTCTTAGATATGCTTGCAATTGGATAAGAATGTAGTTGGATAATCTTACAATTGAATTAAGTTATAGTTGGGTAGGCTTGCACAAACAGGTAACTATCTATAAATAGGAAGCACATTCAGTTCATTTATACATCAATTACTCTCTTTAATCATAAATATCTCAAATATCATTTACCAATGAATTCTCCAAAACTAGAGCTTATCAGGTGATTTTCTATTCGATGTCCTTTTTGTTTTCTCTTTTTTGTCTTTTTTTATAACCACCTTGCATGTTATGCTATTTTCAATTTTTTGCGAGATCAAGATAGGAGGAAAACAATGGATTTTAAAAGGAAAAGGATAATCTTAGAATATGATTTAAAGAGTGAATTGATGGAGAGAACAACTAGCTCTGCTACTATCGAAGAACATCATGAACTTCACAAAAAGTTTCTTGCAGGCTGTGACCAATTGACGACAGAGGTTAATTTAAATTTTACCAAGTATGAATTCATGAAATGTTCTAGTAAATTGATTATTAACTTTATCCAACCTTTTTCTTTTGATGTGTCAAAAGTGGTTAAACTTAATAGAAATTTTGAAGGCAATGGAAGCTTTGAAGTAGTCTTGGCAATGAAAATTTCTATGGCGATTGCATTTACAAGATTATTGATTTACTAGCCAAGCTAGGAGAAACATCATAATTTTGTTTGTGAAAATTCTAGTTGTACTACAATGCTCTTTATTGAAATAATTTTTTTTACATAATTTTAATCCGTAGCTACATTAGTTATATATTTTATGTCAATCAAACAAAGAAAATGATCTCGTGTTTAATAAATTTATCACTTACCTAAAAGACTAATAAAAATTAAGATATTTTAATTACATATTTTACAATTAAATCAAATGAACTAAAAATTAAAAATTAGTCAATCACCGCAACCAATGGTGCCATAACTATTTCATAATTAATTTTCACGCAACTTCGAAAATCAAGTCACATATTAGTACTACAACAAAGGAGGCAGGTTCATAAAAAATCATTTAACGGTAACAGTAATTGCAAATTTAACTAACAAATTCATTAATATCTAACACACAATTTTAGGTAAATACAAATGAAAAGAAAATTAGAAGAATCTAATTATTTTTTCACGCTGCAGATTTATCCGAAGAAAATATTTTTCCATTATTAGGATTGATATTTAGGTAAAATTTTGAATGTACCTCTTATTATTGATACAACATACAAAAGAAAAGTAAACCACAAGCTCATCTTTGAAATATATGTCTTTAACCTAATTGATGTTTCAACCTATTTGATACAACAAATCATTAGACCTCCTTCCAAATAATTAAAAATAAATAACGTCCTAAAAAAGATAGTTGAAAATTTATCAACGGGGAGACTTAAATATCAGGATGCTTTAACATGATTCCTTAATTATATTTATGAGTAGTTTTAAGCCTATATGTTTTAGAAAAGATAGAAACTTAATTCTCCGTCAAATATTTAACGACTCCTAACTATTAGATTGTGGAATTGTAAGAAAAAAAATGAAAACACTTGAAAATTTTAATCAAAATCTCGTACACTTCAAAATTAAAATTTGCTTGAATTAGTCATATTAAGAACATCATCATGATTTTTAAAAAATAAGTACACTCATGTAAGAACTAAAAAATTAAAAGAATTTTTTTTCTTTATGCCTATCTTTCAATTATTTCTTCTAACCCCCCCTCCCCCCCACCTCCGTTTACGATCTTTTGATTCTTTTTTTTTCCTTTCTAGATTTATTTTGGGCTCAAACCCTGATAATCAGTAGTTATTCATGGAGAGGGTTCATTTAAATCCAAAAGGAATGATAATTATTATATGTTCGCTCATTTAAATTGTCTATGTTCAATAATTATTTCTTTTTTCTCTATGGAAGTATTGGATCTCATTATTGTCAAGAGATGTAAAAAGATTTAATTTATTATCTTCGTTTAACTAGTTTAGATACACAGATTATTAGTTTGCTAATTGAAGAATTTAATGCTCTCGTTTTGGTAATTTTGATTTTCTCGTTTAATTTTATGAGAAAACAGTAGAAAGCTTGATACAAGTAAGAAAACCACGAAGACTAATTATTTATTACCAACTTATCGATTTAAATATATATATGCACCATGTTCAACATTAATTTAAATGTTTTTTTACCTTTCTTTTAAGAATAATATTAGTTGCATACTCTCTCTTAGTCACAATAAGATTTCTAACTGACTAATGTCCGAAACCCTATTCTTTAACTTTATCAAGCATACCTTTTCTGCTACATGCTTGAAGGGAAAACAGATTTTTTGTAACTATCGAAAAGTTATTAAGGAAGCAAATGTCACAATCAAAAATTATTTTTGTTTATTATTTGACAAAGTCATCTGTTTAATCTAATACTTTGACTTTCAAATAATTAAAACTGACTCTCATAGTATCTACGTGGTTACCCTTATTTAGAAAATTAACTATTAAATAATAAACCTCTAAATAAGAATTAATATAATTTAATTATTTGTTATGTAAGATCAAGAGCCTATTTAGAATTAATTCAAATTCTATTCATCTCATTAAATTGAGCAATAAAATCAATTTCTTACCATTTTCTACCCTATGATAATCTCATAAAATTTATTAACTTTCCAATACATTGTGACATTTAAATATTAATTTTTTATAAAACATTATGAAATTATTATAAACATACCATATTCAGGATATTCATTCCATAGTTTCTTAGATATGCTTGCTATTGGTTAAGAATGTAGTTGGAGAATCTTACAATTGAATAAACATACAGTTGGGTAAGCTTGCACAAACAACCAACTATCTATAAATAGGAAGCACATTCAGTTCATTTGTACATCAATTACTCTCTTTAATCATAATTTTCTCAAAATATCATTTACCAATGAATTCTCCAAAACTAAAGCTTATTAGGTGAGTTTCTATTCGATGTCCTTTTTATTTATTCATTTTTGTGTTTTTTTTATAACCACCTTTACATGTTATGCTATTTTCAATTTTCAGCGAGATCAAGAAAGCAGGAAAAGAAGTGGATTTTAAAAGGAAAAGGATCTTCTTAGAATATGATTTGCAGATTCAATTGATGGAGAGAATAACTTGCTCTGCTACTATCGAAGAACGTCATGAACTTCACAAAAAGTTTCTTGCAGACTGTGACCAATTGACGGCAGAGGTTAATTTAAATTTTATCAAGTATGAATTCATGAAATGTTCTAGTTAATTGATCGAAATTTCGAAGACAATGGAAGCTTAAAAGTAGTCTTGACAATGGAAATTTCTATGGAGATTGCATATTACAAGATTATTGATTTAGTAGACAAGCTAGGAGAAACATCATAGTTTTGTCTGTGAAAATTCTCGTTGTACTACAATGCTCTTTATTGAATTTTTTTTACATGATTTTAATTCGTAGCTACATTAGTTATATATTTAAAGTCAATCAAACAAAGAAAATGATCTCGTGTTCAGTAAATTTATCACTTACATAAAAGACTAATAAAGATTAACACATTTTAATTACATATTTAACTATTAAATCAAATGAAATACTTATTAAAAATTAGTCAATCTCCGCAACCAATGGTGCCATAACTATTCATAATTAATTTTCACGCATCTTCAAAAATCAAGTCACATATTAGTACTAGAACAAAGGAGGCAGGTTCATAAAAAAATCATTTAACTATAACAGTAATTGCAAACTTAACTAACATATTCAATAATATCTAACACAATTTTATGTAAAAACAAATGAAAAGAAAATTAGCAGAATCTAATTATTTTTTCACGCTGCAGATTTATCCGAAGAAAATATTTTTCATTATTAGGATTGATAATTAGGTAAAATTTTGAATGTACCTCTTATTATTGATACACCATACAAAAGAAAAGTAAACCACATGCTCACATTTGAAATATATGTCTTTAACTTAATTGATGTTTACACCAATTTGATACAACAAATCATTAGACCTCCTTCCAAATAATTAAAAAAAAATAACGTTCTAAAAAAGATAGTTGAAAATTTTTCTACAAGGAGACTTAAATATTAGGATTATTTAAAGTGATTCCTTAATTATATTCATGAGTAGTCTTAGGCCTATATGTTTTAGAAAAGATAGAAACTTAATTCTCGGTCAAATATTTAACGACTCCTAACTATTAGATTATGGAATTGTAAGGAAAAAAATGAAAAGTCTAATCAAAATTTTGTACACTTCAAAATTAAAATTTTCTTGAATCAATCATATTAAGAACATCATCATGATTTTAAAAAATAAGTACATTCATTAAGAACTCAAAAATTAAAAGAATTTTTTCTTTATGCCTATCTTTCAATTATTTTTTCTAATCCACCCCCCTCCATTTACTATCTTTTGATTCTTCTTTCCCTTTCTAGATTTATTTTGGGCTCAAACCCTAATAATCAATAATTATTCATAGACTAGAGTTCATTTAAGTCCAAAAGGAATGATAATTATTATATGTTTGCTCATTAAAAATTGACTATGGTCAATAATTTTTTTTATCTTGTTTCAGTTTTCTCTAACTCATTAATTCATCTAATAATGGAAGTATTGGATCTCATTATTCTCAAGAGATGTAAAAAGATTTAATTTATTAACTTTGTCTAACTAGTAGATACACAAAGATTATTAGTTTGCTAATTGAAGAATTTTAATGCTCTCATTTTGGTAATATTGATTTTCTCAATTAATTTTATGAAAATAATGTAGAAAGCTTGATTCAAGTAAGAAAACCATTGTAACACACCGTAACTAGAAAGAACTAGAAAGAAGTTAAAAATTGGAAATAGTCATTTTTGGAAACAATATAAAAATCTGGAAAATTGTTAAGTATGTTAAGTTGAGTGTTTGGTCAACTTCAAATGACTATAACTCCTAGATCAGGATGATTTAGGTGTAATTTCAGATATTGTAGGGAATATTTTGGAATAATCTTTCCAACGCCGCCGAGTTTGCGCGATTTCGAGTTCGTATGAGTGAGATATGCCCATTTGAAGTTGGGCTGTTCAAATAAGGAAAGTCTAATTCGGTTTTTTGAAGGGCATTATGGTCTTTTCCTTACCCCATGACTTAATTTTGTTTTTGGTAATTAATTGGGGTCTAAACTGATAGGATGCAGTTTACGATATTGAGTTAGGGTTTTAAAAAAAGAAAAGAAGAAGAGAAAGGAGGAGAAGGAGCAAGAATCGTCAAGTTCTTCAAGAATCGCTTGTGTATTTCGTCAAGGGGTGATCCCTACGAGGTATGTGAGTTCACGCAGTGTTGTCTCGTTCACCCACGCGCCAAACATGTTTAATTCAACATAAATTCGTCCTAAAAGTTGAAAGTTTGAATGTTCTTGATGTGTGTTCTTGAATTTACTTTAGTTTTTGAATTTGGGATGAGATTGAGGAGTTTTTGAGAGATTAAGGTCAATCTTAGAGTTGTGTTTGATTAGATTCTTGTGTTCATATGCTAGGTATCTGAATCTAAAGAGATTTGGAGAAAAATAATTGAATTTAGGCAATTTGGGGTTAGAAAACGAAGAAGGAACAAGTAGGCAGAATCTGGGGACAAGGTTTGCGTCATGGACCTGTTCCTCAGGATTGAAAAAGTTCTCCTCGCGTCGCGGAGCGATCACGGACCGTTCTGCCTCAAAAATTATTTTCGCGACCAAAAATTTAAATACATCTCCGCGTCGCGGACTTGCTTCCTGGCAGTGATTTCTTGATCATTTCTCATGTTTAGGTATCTAAAATCATTCCTAAACATCATGAGATCTTTCCTATCACAAATCACAATCCTTGAATCCATATTTCAATTCAAGGAAAGTTAAGAGTTAAGTCAAGAGAAGTTCATTGAGTCTTCCAAAAGTCATTTACAAATGTTTTAACTTTGTTTTAAGACTTAAGTTTTGAGTTGAGTAAAAAGTAAAGATTGAAGTCATTTCTTCAAAAGAGTATATCGGGACTATGTTGTAACATCTCGCAACTAGAAAGAACTAGAAGGAAGTTTAAAATCTGGAAATAGTCATTTTTGGGAAGAATTTAAAAATCTGGAAATTTGGTAAAGGTGTTAAAGTGAGTTTTTAGTCAACTTCAAACGGCCATAACTCCTGATACGCTCAAATTACACCTCCCTAAAGAAGTATAAGCGATCGTTATCAAGTACAGAACCCAATTTGTAGGTTGGGGTCGATCCCACGAGGAAAATGGTTTAGATTTTACTTTAACCAACAATTATATTCAATTAGCCAAAGTACTTTTAGAAACAAGAAATAAAAGGGGGGGATTTGTGAAACAAGTTGTAAGAGTTCAGTAAGTAATCAATAAACAAAGGTTAATTTCGGTTTTTATCAAGATGAGAGAATTAACTAGGGTATTCGTGTTCACCACAAGCTCATAACGCAGTAATTCTAGTAACAACAATTCTTTCCTAGTGTATTACATGCAAAGTGATATGTTAGGTATCTCTAAATCCTTGATCCGGCATCTAAAGAATTTCAGCCCGCACCTTGATCCGGCTACGTGTGTATAATTTACTAATCCTTACCTTTACCTCATATTAGACATCATAATCGATGTTTGGCTTAGTTATTACTTCGCACCAATCGACACTAGCCTATTAGATAGTATCACACTAAAT